>PVKA01018427.1:0-43881 GCA_004027165.1 Ctenomys sociabilis | reverse complement strand
GCTTTTAGTGCTATGGTCATCCACTAGGTAAATAATTATTGAATCTTTGATATAATTCAGCTATAAAAAAACCTGTAAATATAATTTCATGTATGCACCTTGTACAGTATCAAAACGTTATGAAAACAGTTTGCAATGTATTAATTCATCGACTCTGTATGGTTAAGGTGTCTTGAAACTGTCTGATTGACATTTGTATTTTAATAAAATAAAAATAAATGGAAAAAAAAGAATAAACAGAATAGACAAATTCATATCCAATCTTACTAAGAAAGAGAAAGGGAAAGAAAAGACACAAATCAATGTAATTAGAAATGAAAAAGCAAAATCATAATGCAAAACGTTGAAATGCAACTTATTATTAGTAACTACTTTGTACACCTATATGCCATTACATTGGAGAACGCAGGAGAAATAAATTACTAGATATATATAAATTGCCAAACTGAACCAAGAAGACTTAAAAACTCTGAATAATCAAATAGCAGGCAATGAAAACAAAGCAGTGACAAAAATCTATCAATTAAGAAAAGCTCAGGATCTGATAGATTCATTGGTAAATTCTACAAGAATTTCAGGGCAGGCTGGGGAGATAGCACACTGGCATAAGCACCTGCCTGGCAAGTGCAGGGTCCTGTGTCAATCACCCATTACTCCTCACCACACACACAAAAGAAGAATTTCAAGGTAGACCTAGTGCTGGTGCTGCTCAAACTCTTTAATCAAATCTAAAGGAAAGAGTATTCAGAGTCCTTCCTGGAAGTGAGCATTACACTGGTTCCAAAACCTGAGAAGGATCCATTTAGAAAAGGGAACTACAGGCTAATCTTTCTAATGAATATAGATGGAAAAATTCTTAACAAGGTACTGGCAAACGAATCCCACAAACCATTAGAAGATCATATACCATGACTGAGCAGGTTTCACCCTAAAGATGCAAGAATGGTTTAACACACACAATCAATAAACACAATCTACTGCATAAATTGAAGCAAGGACAAAAGAGAAAAGAAGGAAGGGTGTATATATATATATATATATATATATATATATATATATATATATATACACACACACACACATACACACACACACACACACATACATATATATATATGAGAGCTAAGATAATTGCACTACTAATTTCTATTAGTTAATTGAAAGGTACAGGAGGGCTGAGGAGATGGCTCAGTAAAACAAGCACTTGCCTGGCAAGCACAAGGGCCTGAGTTCAATCATATCTGGTAATCTGAGCAACTACTTTGAAGATAACGATATGCAATATAATCACCATTGTTAAGTACCTATCATCCTGTTTTGAAATTTTATATCACTTTTATTTTTTCTTTTTAAAATAAAAAAATCACACGATCATTCCAATATATGCAGAAAAAAATCTTTGACAAGATCTAACATTTGTCCATAATAAAAACATTGAAGAAAATAAGATAGAAGAGCCTGATCTCAACCTGATAAAAGCCATTTATGACCAACTTATTCCTCTTCAGCATAGTTCTTGAAACCTTAGCCAGGGCAATCAGGCAAGAGAAAGACATAAAAGGGATTCATATAAGAAAAGAAAAAGCATAAGTATCTTTATTTGCAGATATATGATCTATTTATAGGACCCAAGTAAATGCACTAAAAGAGTCCTAGAATCATCCAAGTTCATCAAGGTAGCAGGATACAAAATCAACACACAATAACAGACAGCATTTATGCACACTAACAATAATAACTAACTGGAAAAGAAATTAGGAAAACCTCAGCATTAACAGTAGTATCAATAAAAATTAAATACGTAAGCATTAACCTAAGGAAATGAAAGACCCTACAATGAAAATTCTAACACCTTAAATCATGAATCACCAAAATTGAACCAAGAAGATATAGAAGAAGATATAATGGAGATAGGAGAAGATATCTGCCATGTTCCTGAATAGGCAGAACAAATAACATCAAAATGGCTAATTCTGTATTGTTCCTATTTTTTTAAACTACTTTTTATTATCTTTTAAAAAAGAACAGAAATATACTGCTGGAAAGTAAAATAAGTAAAGTTCTTGAAGATAGGTGTAGACTATCTGAACAGAATCCCCAAGGCACAAGATAGTACTGAGAATCAACAAATGGGATCAAATCAAGCTAAAAAAAACTTCTTCACAGCAAAAAAAACAACCAACTAAGTGAAAAGACAAAATATAGAATGGAAAGAATTTTCTATTCCTCAGAGGGTTATACTGTATAATTTTTTTAAAAATTAGATGCTCAAAACAAAAGGACTACTCAAATAATGGGCGGCTAGAGTGAATGGACAGTACTTAGAAGATGTGAAAATGAACACACACACACACACAAAAAAAAATCCACCTTTTGTGGTCATTAGAGAAATACAAATTAAGAAAAGTCTGGGGCTCCAAAAGGAATCACTATTATCAAGAAATCAGATAATAGCAAAAGCCAATAGGACTACAGAGGAAAAACTATCTTTCTGCATAGCTGTTGGGAATATGAACTAGTACTAGTATGGAAATTCTTCAAAAACACTAAAACTGAAAACTCCACTTGACCTGGCTATTGGTCTTCTCGGTGTCTTCCTCAGAGCTGAAGCTACTATATTACAGTGATGCATGTGTACCCATGTATAATAGCACAATTTGTAACAGCTGAGTCTTGGAAACTGCTTATATGCCCATCAATGGATGAATGGATAAAGAAAATGTGGTATTTATCCACAATGGAGAATTATTGTGCCATAAGGAAGGATAAACCTGAAACATTCATAGGGAGAAATCCAAACTATAAATATCAAAATAAAAGACAGATAGGAATTAGGGAGATTTTTGCAAATGGGAAAGGGAACAGGAGTTGGAGGGAAGTGGAAGGGAGGGAAGAAAAGGGAGGTAAAAAACAGAATTGCACGGGAAAAAATGGAAATTGAGATTTTGTAAGTGGAAGGAGAGCAAGAGTTGGAAAAAGCAGAGAGGGAAGGGAGGGGGAGGAGGTGAAGAAAGGGCTAAGATGTGTTATGTACATACGCCAGCTCCCCATGATAAATGCAATCACTACATACTGCAAAAAGGTATGAATGCAAAATAAATAGAAAAATCCAAAGTATCTTTTACATGTTTACAGCAGTTTGGTATGAAATAAAAAATGAATGAGATTAAAAAATAGAATTTTTGGAACCTTGCCTAGTGTTTTCTTCAGAGTTTGCAATGTCTATACTTTTCCATCTCCTGTAGCTCTCTGTGTGGGTTTCTATGTCCCACTGCACAGGCTCCTTGGGGTTGCCTTTCTATTTAATACATATTACATCATATCTGAACAATGTTTGTCAAAGTTTATAATAAAGGGGTGGGACTTTTTTCCTTCTAGGTAGAAGTGATTTTCTTACATACTGTACTATGTTTTGTTTATTTCCTTCTCCACAGTATTTTTATGAACTGTAACTTCACAGTTTCACTTCTGTTATGTTCACATATTAAGCTCACACCTAAATTTTTATAGTCTCAATGGAGCCGGTGTAAAAGGCTGCTGCTCTTTTATTATTCAAGTGTTGATCTGTGAGTAATTCCAGTTGTACTCTCAATTTTCCTGTCTCACTGTTTATCCACAGTTTTTACTGTTTTTTCCATAGTTTTTTGTAAATTCTCTTCATGATATTTCTGCGATTTTGAGTTTACATGTATGGTAGGATTAACCTATTATCTGTAAATCACGATTTTTCATGGAGACTTTCTGTATAATTTTCAGCATCCAAGTGCTATGGGAAGTTTGGAAATGTCTGTTTTTGTTCTTACTCTCAGAAAACACATAGTTGGATTGAGGCAAAATGGACTCAATTAAAATGGAGAAACTAAGCCCATTATTCAAAACATTCTTTTTGAAGAAAATGGTGTCATGAAAATTCTAGTAAGGAATTCTTACAAATATACACTTAGCAAATAAGTAATATTGATCTCATACAAATAGTTCTAGAAGATAGACAAAGGAACCCCCAAGCCTTCCATGTGAGGAAAGTATACCATATTGCCAAAACTTGACAAAGAGACATTATGGGAGAGAAAAATTCAAGTCAACCATACCATGGCACCTAGCAACAAAAAACTCAAACATCATCCAATCACATCCAGCTATGTAAAGTAAAATATCATAACCAAATTAAACTTATCCAAAAGTAACATTAGAAAATTAATCAGTAAAATTTAGTACATTACCAAAACAAAAATTATGATACTTGCAGAGATACAGAAAAATCCATTATAAAATTTATCATTCATAAAAATATTCTCATACAGTTAATAATGGAAGAGAACTTTCATAATGCTAAAAAATTCTTTAAGAGAGAGAGAAAAAACAACAAACATCAAACTTAAATGGGAAAAGTTGAAAGCTTTCCTTTTAAAATGGAAATGAAACTGGGAATGGTGCTGCATGCCTCATCTTGAGTTCAAGGCCAGCCTGGACTACATAATGAGTTAAAGCCTAGTCTGAACTGCATAGCAAGCCCCTGTCTCAAGAAAAAAGGGGGTGAGTGTGTGCTAGTTCAGGCAGGCCTGGTACCTCCTCTGTGAAGTGGCAGCTGAGAAGACTCCAGCATTCACTGTGGCTGATGAAAAGCCCAAGGAAGACGTCAAGACTGAGAACAATGATCATATTAATTTGAAGATGGCGGGGCAGGAAGGTTCTGTGGTGCAGTTCAAGAATAAGAGGCATGCACCTCTTAGTAAACTAATGAAAGCCCACTGTGAACAACAGCAATGAAGCAGATCTGATTCTGATTTGATGGTCAGCCGATCAATGACGGTGTTGGCCAGTGATGGACAACTTGCATAGTTGGAAATGGAGGATAAAGATACACTTGATGTGTTCCAGTAGTAGAAAGGAAGGGTCTACTGAAAGGGGCACCTACCATAACTCTACTCCAGAACTCTATTCTTACAGTCCAAGAATACATTCTCAAGTAGAGAAAACTGCAGTTTGGTTCCACCACATCCTGATTACTATACAGTATACTTTATTTTTTTCATTTGCCCCTTCCTCATTGTACATAAAGAATCTGGTGCATGTGCACAAGTATGCTGCTTGTTTTGTTTTTTTTTTTACACTAAATGGCCAACAATAAATTTTGATTGACATGAAATTGAGACAGAATGGGAAATTATTGGTTCTGTGAAAATAATCCCTTTTCTCCATTAGTGGCTTGCTCATCAGCTCTTGCCTTTATATTCCAGTAAGTTATTTTGCTCTCACTGTTTTAACAGAAAAGACAACATAAAAATCCTTGCAAGGTATTGTTTGATTGGAGAATTTTAATGTTTTTCATTTATCATTGTAAAACTAAGGACAATTTTATAACGTTTTTGTACATAGCTGTGACATGTAGGGTAATCTGTCTTTGAGCAACAGTAAATTACTTTTTAAAAAAGAAGAATCCTAGATATTTTTCCCTTTAAGTCAAGTATCTTTTTGTTTAAATAAACTTCTTATTTAAAATGAAAAAAAAAAGGGGCTGGCAAGATAGCTCAGTAGATTAGAGCACCTGCTTAGGCAAGCTTAGGCAAGTACAGGGACTGTGGTTTAATCCCTAGCACCACATGCTGTGCCAGCCCCTCCCTCAGGGTGGGCTGAGATGGGCCAGAGTCTGGGCGTAGTGGTGCATGCGTGTAATCCCGGTGCTGGGGAGGCTGAAAACAGGAGCATCACCACAAGTCTGAGGTGTACAGTGAGGTGTAGTGAAACCCTGCACCAACCAAATACATTAAAAATAAATAAAGAATAAAATTAAAAAAGGGGTGTAAGACAGATGTCCACTCCCACTCCTTTAAAATCTTGTGCTGGATCTCTGAATAAAAAAACATCCTGGAACCATGAATGAAGGAAAAAGAAGAAAACCAAAAGAAACAAATTAAAGATATAAGGATTGACAAGGGAAATATAATGATCTTTATTACGCATAGATGGCATTATAATGCATGTAAAATATCTAAAAGAACTTAAATGTATAGACACACAAATGGCCCAAAGTAGCCAACAACTATTTAAAAGAATAACAAGATGGAAGGATGTGCTCAACTGTATATCCAGCTATCATAAAACCACAGCGACTGAAAAGTTTGTATTAATGCATGGGTAGTTGAATGACTCAATGGAGTCAAGACATGTACAAACAGCCCTAATGATTGATACACTGTGTCAGCTTGAGAAGTTTATCTCAGCAAAGGTCAGGGGCCTTCCTTTGTAGACATCTTCATCCTTGTCATAGGAGGTCATGGAGGTGGTGTGAGTACTACACGCACACGGGCGGTGGGGGGGGAGAGTAGCCTGCTTACAATATAAGGGGGGAGCAGAGGCTTGCTCTTCCCTTCTTTCTGTTCTTGTTGCTTTTTCTGTCCTCAGATGCCTTGAACTGTTGCCCTGTGCCATGCCACTCTACTTTGAAGACAGCTGATTATGGACTAAAACCTCTACAGCTGTGAGCTGAATAAACCTTTCTTTCCTTAATTTTGGACACTGGGTATTTTTCTTAGCAATGAGAGAGAAGTAGCTAAGACGCAGACTAAAAACGGACTTATACATATTTGGATGCTTGATATTTGACCAGTTTCTCTTGAATAAATGGTGCTGTGGCTATTGGTTCTTCATATGTAAAATATTAAATCCATATCTCATATCATACATTGAATTAAATTTGTGGTGGGTGAAAGGTGATATAATACTCCTAGTTAAGGGCGTAGAATAGTATCTTCCTATTTTGTTGTAAGGAAAGACTTATTAAATAGGACTCAAGTGAAGTCAGTAAATTGTCTTCATTAAAATTAAAAAGTTTTGTTCATTAAAAGGCATGATTAAGAGGGTGCAAGGGCAAGCAACTATTCATAATTTAAAACACACAACAACCATCAGATTCTTACATAATAATAAAGGTATGAAGCAGGAGGAATACAACAACAAAACATCTGGATGGACTCTTCATAAAAGAAGTTATCTAAAGGATCAGCAAAGCTATATTAATCAGAAAAATGGAAATTAAAACCATGATGAAATTCAACTAAACATTCATCAGAACAGATATTGAGAAATACTAGGTTCTAGGAGGTAAAACAGGGAATTTTTATACAAAGTTGGTAAGAGAATAAATGGTCACAGACAGTTTGAGAAACAGCTTAGCACTCCCTAGTAAAATTGAAGATACATACTTATTATGATCCTACTATTCCATATATATAATATATAATATATCCATATCTATATGTCAGTGAAGATGCACACACATGGATATGTACCAGGAGACAGGTAGAAAAAGTCAAAACAGAATGCTCTCGACAGTGCTAAACTTTAAACAGCCCACCTAGTATTTAGGAGTAGAATAGATGAATAATGCTGCATTTATAAAATAAAATTTAGTAAGCAATGAAAGTGAACCAACTTAGTGGGACCACACGACATGGATGAGTCTTCCAACACAATTTTGAGTGAAAGAATCCAAATGCAATAAAAGAAATGCAAGGCCAAGTATGGTGATGAATACCTGCAGTCCTAGCACTTGAGAGGCTGAGGCAGGGGGATTGTTACAAGTTTGAGGCCAGTCTGGGCTATGTAGTCAGTTTGAGGCCAGCCTGGACTAGATGGTGAGACCCTATCTTAATGAACAAAAACAAAACAGAACAAAATATATATAGTTCAAGATTTCATTTATAAGAAATTTAAAAATCAGATAAAGCTGAACTTCAGTATTAGACATACAAGTGTTAAAACTTTTTTTTAAGGCAGTGATTTCCATAAAAAGCAGGATAGTGTACCCTTATCAGACAGGGTTGGTACGGTGATGTATCTGAAAGGGACCTCTGGCAATAGCCTTTATTTGCCATCAGGGCTGAACCCAGGGACTTTGCACTGAACTACACCCCTATTTATTTGTTTGTTTGCTTTAAGACAGGGTCTTGCCAAGTTATTAAATTGCCAAAGCTGGGACAGAGCACTGGATATAGAGATATGCACCATCATCCCCGGATAGTTATACTTCTTGGACTCATTTTATAGATGTTTACTTTGGTTTTTCTCAGACTGGGCATGGTGGCACGCACCTATAATCCCAGCTCTTAGGAGGTTGTAAGTAGGCAGATCACTATGAGTCCAATCTGGTAGTGAGGCCCTGAACACCCTGTAGACCCTTCCCTAAAATACTTTGGTTTTTCTCTGTCTGTATTTTTTTTAACACTTATACACATAATTATGATGGAAAAGATGGTCAAGTACATGAATATACACATAAATGATGACATGATGAATAACAGTTTCTAAAAATGAAACAGATTGATATGTAGTGAGTAGAAAGATTTCTAAATAATTTTTGAAGGTTTCTGAGAGAAGCTCCTGCTATGCTTCCCAGGCTGGTCTTGAATTTGTGAGTTAAGCAGTCTTCTTGCCTTAACTTTCTAAACACTGGGACTATTGGTGTGTGTCACCACACTAACCATTTATTTTATTTTTTGTTTTTATGAGGAAGTTTTGAGGATATACCATTACCATACAGAAAAGGAAACAATTTTGTAGGATGATGTATACAATGTGATATATTTATATTAAAACAAAATAATCTTGTATATACATCCTTAATTTTAGAAGTATAAAAATCAAGCTCACCTCTGAGAAAGGGCCTGAGAACTCATTTTTTTTTTTTTTTCCTGCCTTAGGTTTATTTGTAGGAAGAGCACAGGAGGACACCAGCCCCTCCCCCCCCATAGATGGCATCCCAGGGGTCACACCAGTCCTTCTGTTTTTACTGTGGAGCTTTCATGGGGACCTGGGCATTCTTGGGGCCCTGGACTGGAGCAGAAGCTGGAGCCTGGGCCTTTGGCTAGTAAGACCTGTGACCCTAGGCAATGTGGGCACAGACACACTTCCCAAGCTTAGGGAAGGCAATACAGGCAAGTTGAATGAACCTGTGGTTCGCTCCTGTTGGGATGATCTTAGGCTTGACCTCCTTGGGCTTGCCAAGGGCCTTGATAGCCTCGGGGTGTGCACTCGTGGCCTTGGTACTGTTTGCTTGCATCTTTTTGAAGCCCTTCTTGTTGTGCTTCTTGGCAAAGCACACGTTCCTAAGGAGCTTGGGATCTGTCCCCTTCAGCGATTCATGTCTTTGTGACTGAGGTTTCTTTTTTTTTTTGCCTTTTTGAGACAGGGTCTCACTGTGCAGTTCAGGCTGGCCTTAAGCTCACTTTGTAGCTCAGGCTGGTCTCGAACTCACAACAATCCTGCTGCCTCAGCCTCCCTAGTGCTGGGATTACAGGCCTGCGCCACCACGCCCGGCTTGTGACTGAGGTTTCTTGATGCCATTTCTGTGCCGTTCTTGGGACTGGTTGTGCATGGTGTGGTTCTTGGACTTGACCCTAACTGCACTGTAAACTGCGGCTACCAAGCGCCTGGCGGGGCTGAGTATTTTGATCACTGGAAATAATTTTGAGCAGCTTCACCTAGAATGAATGTCCCTAGACATTTCCTTCCTGCTTCTACCCTTGAAACTGCTACAAGTTTCGAGAGGTCATTCAGTCTTTCATTCAGTAAACGCATAGAATATGGTCTTCTCTAAGGCAGAGCTCAGGGTAGTGTTCATGTTTCAGTCCAGTCACTAAGTCACTCAGGCAAACATTTGGTGATCACACAGAAGTTTAACCTGATGCCATTCAAACACTCCACGATGAACAGGTCCTGGGTGGATCATGTTGCTAAGACTTGTGTACATTTCTGAGTATTTATATACCTAATCAAACACTGTATTTGTTCTTATTTATTCCATTCAATAAAGCTTAAAAACTGAAGAGAATAACAAGGGTTAAGCTACGTGCAGAACTCTAGGAAACCCAGGGGGAAATGCTGATGAAACCTCAAGGAAGGATCCAATGAGTGGTGGGATGAAATCCCCAAGACATACCAGGGAGCCATAGAAAGAGAGACACACACCGTGCCAGATGCAAATGAGCACTCGGTGTGGCAGTCATGGCAGAACTGGGGGAGGGAGATGTGTGTGATTCCTGCACAGGATAGGGTGCTTGAGCATATTTTCACATAACCTGTGGGATGCAAAAATTTTCATACCCAAGAAGAGATCGTATTCTAAACTTGGCCTCTCCATGGTGAGTGTCAGTGGATCTCTGAGATGCTCTGAAACATCTGCATCCAGGCTGTGAAGTTAAAAGCTTCCCCTGCTTCACACCAGCCTCCTGAGGGTTCTCCTCCCCCACAATCCACTTGAAGTGAGAGTGCTCCTGCAAGGTGTATAGATCGTCTCTTTCCCCTGCATAAAACCCAGCAAAAAGGGTGGCTTGCATTAAGTGTTCATATTTTCTCTAGTAAGCCCTCAAGCAGCCCCAGTATTGGAGTTGTGGCTATCATTCCCAACTTAATAAATAATAAGGAATTGAGATAAAGGACATGCTTCCCAAATCATCCTGAGCTCGTGCGCAGGTCTCTGTCATGTCTCCAAGAATTCTCTCCAATATTGTGGTTGTTTTCTGTGCAAAGTGTTAATCATCCACTGAAGTTTCTGTGTGTTTATGGGCACCTGTTTTTCCACTAACATCCATGGAAACAGGGGCTTTGTTTATGTTTATCACTGCTCTTTCCCTGGTACCAAATGATGCCTGGAACATAGTAGGTACTTGGCAAAAATTTGTTCAATATGCACTAGGCTGATGAACTTGATGCTTTTATACTCTCTGAAAAGTTTATTAAATGTTGTACTCCAGGTAACCACGATATTAATTTGCACTATAATGAGCCAGATGAACAAATATATTCAATATGATATTTTATTAACTCTACTGTAAAGTGATATGTTATCTTTATTAAATTTATCAAATACGAACTATGTAATAAGCATTACTAGGTACTGGTCATTAAAAGAATACCCTGGCCTTTAATCACACTGTGTAGTAAATACAGTGACAGAGGTAAATACAGGTGCTGGGACTAGAGGAAGAGCAGGTTAACCTGTAGGATGTTGGGGAGATTTTCAAATGGACCTGAGAGTGCAGCTGAGTTGGAAAGAAGAAATAAGAATTATCCATAGAAAGAATAGGAGAATAGACACAAAGCTGGGGAGGCAACCTGTCCAAGGCAGAAATGTGCAGTGCTTTGGGGAGCAGCGAGGTCATCAATAAAACTGTGTGATATAAAATGGGGTTACAGCCATAAACTGAACTGGATGTGTATGGATGAACTATAGACAGATGACCTTGGTTATCACTGTCTATCATTTCTCCAGGTCTGCTGTGTTTCCCAGTGCTATTAGAAGGAAGGCTCTCAGCTAATGTTTGCTGAATGAATGAATGAATGAATGAATGAATGAATGAATAGGTGGATTCAGGATGTTACAGCAGTTAGGGTTTTAAATTGGAAAGCTACCCAATCATATTGCTGCTTTGTAGGGAGTCATGGACTTGGAGAATAAAGCCCCATTAGTGAAGGAGGCAGGCTGATTTTAGTGGTGTGCTTTTGAGGACACTGGAGCAAAGTGGCTGGGAGAGAGGGATGGACTGGAGAGCAACTTGGACCTCATATGTGGGAGGTGGGAAGAAAGATCAAGTCTGGCAAGTTTACAAATTTCAAGCATGGGGCCTGAGTGTTGGATGGTGCCACTGACCAAGTGGAGGAGGAAGGAGCCATCGAGGAGCTATAGAGCTCATGTGACTCCTGGGTCCTAGCTGCATTGGGAATATCCAGCTAGGAAGTGCAGTGGTCAGTCCAAACATGATATTGGAGCCCAGGAGGGAAGCCTGGGCTGGGAGAAGATGTGAACACCATGAGGGTCTAATTAATGCTGGAAACCACACAGCAGGAAAGAAAGCTCTGACAAGGAGCCTCCAATGTGGGCAGCATGGTGGTCCTGTGTGGTGTGGGGGATATGGGGAAGAAATCAGCAGGGGTGGCCCCCAGCTGGCCAGTGGTGGGGGAGCAGGACTATAGGTGAGGGAGTCATTGTCAGATGCAAAAGAACTTTGCTATTTTCACTTTGAAGGGCAAAGGAGTGACTAACAAAGTTGTTAAAAGAATATAACCTAGGTCTGCATGAGATGAGAGGAATGGCCCGAGGCAGGCAGAGTGGAGGCCGGAGGGAGTGGGTGCTGGAACTCCCTTTTTATATGATGCTCTGGGTGAGGTGCAAGGTGGGAGGTCCTCCAGGAACTGAAGCAATTTCTACCTTTTCATGACTTTCCATGGCACCTCCCAGCTTCTTTATATGCTATGCCTGTGGCCTCTGGCCTTCACCTGCCCTTGCTTGCAGTACTCCACCCTGCTGGCCTCTACTGCCAAGTTCTGGAGCAATCAGCTGTGTGGGGTGGTGTAGCCCGAGGCTGCATCTGCACGTGGGCAAGTGCATGTCTAGACTCATGACTTGCTTTCTTTTGGCACAGATTCCTGTACCATTTGGGCACTTCCAGCCTTCTCTGTTCCCTTTCCTAGATCTTTTGACCTCTGAACCCAGCCCTGGAAAAATTTTGCTGCCATTTTTTTTATAGGATCCTTGCTGTTCAGATCTCAGTTTCTGCTCATTTTCTGGTCTGCTTTGCACTGCTGGTTCCCTTTTTGGAAAGTAAAACAAAACCAAGCCAAACCATGTCACAATAGACCCAAGAAGCCAGAAATGATTTCAGAAATTCTACTTTGGCCAGTCAGCAGAGGCCTTTCTACATGCGGAAAACCAAATGCACGAGGATGTTCATTTGGGAGTTAGCTCTAAGGAGGTAGAGAGAAGAAGTAGAAACTGAAATCCTGAGATCCAGGAAAAGATTAAGTGACATTTCCTCTGTAGCAGTTTGTAATGATAGTCATGAAGGTTCGTGAAGAACAGGGACAATTGGGCATGGTGGTACATGCCTGTCTTCTCAGTTAGCACTCTTGGAGGCTGATGCAAAAACAGTGCAAGTTTGAGATTAGGTTAGGTAATTTAGAAGACCCAATCTTAAAGTAAAATGCATCATGTGGCTGGTGCAAAAACCCTAGGTTCAATCCCTAATATTGGGAAAGAAAAAAATAGAGTAAAAATGGAGATATCCTCATGATTAGAGATAGAAGGGGAAAAAATGGAACTCAAAATGTAATGAATAGTGTGATTACAGGGTGTAAATAAGTGTTGCACATTTATAGTAAGACTAGAAAGAAACTCCTCAAGTGCCAGCAGTGGCTGTGCTAGCATTGTGGGATTACGGGCATCTTTCTTTTCCTATTTCCCACATTTTCTGTTATATTTAGATGATCTTACAATAGAATAATGCCTATAACAAAAAATACAACTTTTTCAAGTTCTACTTTGATAGCTCCCTTCTCTTAGATTTTCATGCGCTGGGCTCACCCTGTCCAGTGCCCAGGCTGGCTCTCCTAGAGTTGACCTACTGAGCAGGGGAGACTCACAGGGGCAGGAGCCTTGGGGCGGGGCCTCCCCCAGAGACCAGACCCTCTCCCATGAGAGGCGCAGTAAGTCTCTCTCTTTGGGGGTGTTGGCTTTTAAAATGTACAGAAACAATGTAAGGTTTTAAAACATTGGACACTGGGGAACTGGTAGAAAGTCCTTGAGGCTCATTTCCCACATTTCCCACAATGTGCTCCAGGAACCCAATTTGTTAGGAAAATTCCAAGGCGGGGCTCAGGAGAAATCAGCCAGCTGTGATCACTTTGGGACTTGCAAAGGTCAGGAGGAAATAATGCCTTTGAGGCTGGGGTGTGGCGTCATGGCTATCACCTTCAGGAGACTGTAACTGCAAGCCAGGGGGTACATCAATTGTGGCAGGGTCACCGCCCCTTCCTGACAGGGCCCAGGAGCTGGTGTTGGTACCTGGAAATTCAGCTAACAAGAGGAAGGCAAGAGGGAACTGGTGGTGAAATAGGACAGAAGCGTAGGAATAGGATCTCAGCATGTGCTGTGCTTGACTCTAGGGAGGGTGAATATTTTTCACCTGAAGCGAGGGGAAAACTCCAACGGTGTTGCAATGTTATTAGTTGTACATCTGTGGACTCAGGGAAGGGGCAGGGTCCTCTTTCCCCACCTAACTGTAAGACAGAGCATGGAGCTGTCTTCTACATTCCTCAGAATGTTTGTGTTTCTGACCTCCTGAAGGAGACTATACTGAAGCAACCTCTAGCAGGAGAAAAGGTGGAGAAAGAGGTGGCAGAGACCTGTGAGCCAAATGGAATCATGACCCAGAAGCCACAGTATGGGATAATTTTGCTTTGCAAGTCATCCTTTGCAAATTTGTTTTTTGTTTTCTCTACCTTTGCCTGGCACTCTAAATTTGAAAGAAAAGGGGCACCTAAAGGATGATGATATTACTACTAGAGTCAGCTATTCTAGGAAAACGGAATCTTTCTTTAGGCTTAAAGAACACAGAATGGGCCAGGAAGATAGCTCAGTGACATAAGCACCAGCCTGGTAAGTGTAAGGTCCTGAGTTTAATCCCTGGTACAGAAAAGGGAAGGAAAGAAAGAAGGAAGGAAGGAAAAAAGAGAAAAAAAGAAAGGAAGAAAGGAAGAAAGAAAGGAAGAAAGAAAGGAAGAAAGGAAGAAAGAACGAACATAAGATGTTAAGTAACTTTCAGATAACACCAGAATGTGCATCAAAGAAATGGACTTCTGTAGGATTATTGATTATACTGGTGCCTACCTTTCAGGCCAAAAATACACTTCCTTAAATTTTCTGTATAAGATATTCACATGTGGTTGTTTGCCAAGATGGCCCTTAGGCTGGTTGTCTAGCTGTTCTCTGATCAGCTAACTCCTCATAATAAAGTTGTTTGTCTAATATTACCTTGTGTTCCTTAGGCTTCCATGTACAGCAAGTAGATGGAACTTTTGGACAGTAATGGTCTCAAGGCCTCAGCTCTGCAGCCTCCATCTGGAGGCCCTCCTCCCTTTTATCTCCCTCTCTAGGGACTCAGGCTAACTGGAGGGTTCAGGTACTACCCTACATAGGAATTAGTCTAACCAGGCTATTCCAAGCTCAGGGGATACAGTCCCCCATCTGGAGAAAATCCCTGCTTCTAAGAGCTTACTGAACACCCACTTTGCTTTAGATATTGTCTTAGGGCCAGGAACTAACTTGATGAGACCCAGGCCCTCCTACCTATAGTTGACATCCTCCTGATCTCTAGCCCAATATGTGCTGAATGCTAATCGTAGGGAGACAGGTTCCATTTTAGATGCTGTATTCTTAAAATTTATTTCACCTTCATGTAGCATGTTGGGTAGAGCTCTTACTTTGTTTTCAGAAGGGAAACTTGAGAAAAAGGAAGTTGATATCACACAGGGCTGCAATGAAAGCTGGGTAGCTAGATTCCAAATGCCACACTCTTTACCAGGATATGTTCATAAAAATCCTGATTTCCCTGTTATGCCATCTTCTAAATGTCGCTAACATCTAATGACAACATCACTGTTGATGTCCTTCCTTCTCCTATGATTTGGGATGTTGAGGGTCCCCAAAGACTGTGTTAGAGGCTTGGCACTACTGGGATTTGGAAAATTGTAAGAGGTGATGTCTTTGATTTGAATCCTTAGTACCACCATCACCTCTATGAAAAGAGGTAGGACTCAGTGGGAGAGCTTTGGTTGTAGGGAGTACAACTCCAAAGGGTATTGTGAGGCCTGGTCCCTTCATTCTCCACTTTGCTTGCTGGGTCATGAAAGAAGCAGTTTTACTTTACCATGCCATTCTGTCATGATGCACTGCCTGGGAAGGCCCAAAGCAATGAGGCCAATTGATCATGGACTGGAACCTGGGGATCAAACTTGGGACCTTGTGCCTGCCAGGCAGGGGCTTATGCCACTGAGTTATCTCCCTGGCCCATAGATTGGAACTTCTAAATCTGAACCCATATAAACATTTTTGGCTTACAGGTTGATGTTATGGTTTGGAATAGTGCTCCCCAAAAGCCCATGTGTCAAAGGCATAGCTCCCATCCCATGGTACTACTGGCAGGCAGTGGGACCTTGAAGAGATGTGGTGTAGTTAGAAGTTGCTCAGTCCTATGAGCTTGATCTCTCTCTCTCTCTCTCTCTCTCTCTCTCTCTCTGTTTTTCTTCCTCCACCCCCAGGTACCTGAATTGAATTCACAAGCTCATACTTGCCAGGCAGGTGCTATCCCAATGAGCTACATTTCCCAGCCCTATTATGGTTTGGGTCCAAAGGGGCTATCAGGATCTTCGGCTCTCTTCTTTATTTTAATTAATTAGTTAATTAAACACCCTCCTCCCATTTGGTCACCAAGCTCAGCTGACTTGAACACAAATTTTTCTCTAAGAAGCAGATAAGTATATGGTTTTGGTCACTGCTGGGTCCCAGGTCCAGGCACACAGAATGACCCCCTCCAGGGAGTGACTCAGTGACTTCCACAGCTGTACTTAGTGAGGAGGGATGGGGCCCACCATCAGACAATAACTTCAGTCTCAACAGAGAATGAGCATCTCATGCATGTGAGGACCAAGGTAGAATCCTGCACCAGTGCTGATAGGCCAAAGCTGCATCAGATGATCCAATTCAGAAGATAAAATAAAGAAGCCCGACACAGTGATACACACTTGCAATCCCAGCACTTGGGAGCCTGAGACAAGAGAATCACAAATCCAAGCCCAGCCTGGACCCAGTGTATATATGGGATGCGACTCAAGTCAAAGGTGCTGAATTCAATCTCAAATACCACAGTTAATGAATTAATTAGGACAAGTGTGGTGGCACATGCCCATAGTCTCATTACTGGGGGGAGGGGGCAGAAGCAGGAGGACTGCTCCAAGTTTGAAGCCAGCCTGGACTACATAGTGTGTTCAAGATTAGCGTGAAGTACATAGTGAGATTCTGTCTCAAAAAACCACAAAATTTTAACTAAAATTATTTTAATTCCATGAATGAGAATGGAAAGAACCCACCAAATAGGGCAAACAAACACAGGAGAGTAAGAGGTATACAATAGTAGTCTTTCAGTTATTCTTTTGTGTATAGCAGCAAAATATTTCCATCTGCACACTCTACAAATGGACTTCTCTTGCACCCTATGGGTCAAAATTTCATATGGGACTACAGGGTGGATTTCAAGGAATTAGCTGTAGCTCAGTCCCACAAGTGACATCTGGCCACCAGTAAATGTCATGGTCATTATCCATGTCCACAACACACTAGAACTTTGTGCGATATCCTATCCTCAAACTGCCAGAAGTGATGGTCATTTATTTGTCATTCCAGTATTTATTTTATGTTTTATTCTTAGTACTCCTTTACTATCATTAAAACTTTTTCTTAGTTCAATTGTTTTGAAACATTTAATTTTAAATTAATTAGTATTTAATTTTCTGAATATTGCTTAATCTTATTTTTTGTTTTAAGATTTGTACTATATCTTTGAATTACAATTTATCTAAAAGACATCATATGATATCTTCTCCTATGAACTAAGCAACTTTTTCACCCCACCTTTCTACCATGTTGTTTCTGCTCTGGAGCTCACTGGCCCTAGACTGAAAATCTCTAAGATTATGAGCCAAATTAAACTTCTCTTTTAAATTGTTGGTGTTATATATTGTGTCTTCACAATAGGAAAGCTAACTAAGATGATATCTATAATCACTGAATGCAGCATGCATGTTCTAAGCGCATTCAGGCTATGGGCTAGCCAAACTTCATGGTGAGCTCAGAGAGAGAGAGACAAGATGGACAAAGAGATAAGACAGAGTTGGGGAAAGTGTGGTAGGGTTGGGACCTTTAGGAGCAAAGAAGAAATAAGACAGATGGAGTCCCAAGAAACCAAGAATGCCATATCCAGTTCCTTGGGAGCCCCTGGTGCACATCCTGTTCCTGGATTCTAAGATCTACATTTTGCTTTTCAATGAAATACATACAAAATGATGGTCAATGAGGTAGTTAAAAGTGTAAAGATCATTTTTTTTTTTTTGGTACTGGGGATTGAACTTGGGACCTTATGCTTGCCAGGCAGGGCCTTGTGCCACTGAGCTATCTTCCCAGCCAAAATTTTAAAAAATGTTTTAGACAGCGGTCAATTAATCCTAATAATGCAGCAGAGAAATTTGCTACAACCTAGTGTGTGCAGGAATGTGAATATATATGTTTTTGTAGAATCTTCTTACTTAAGAGTTAGAATCTTACTGGTTATAAAAATGTGATTGAAGATTTATTAAAATTGACAGAGGTGAGTCTTCAAAGGTACCCAGAAAATACATGTTAGTTTGTTATGATACTAAACCCTTGTGAAAGGTGTAGGCACAGGGCCTAATTTGACACTGTAGACATGTTCCAACTTGACCATTCCAACTCTAGGATTCATAGAAGTTTAAGGAAAATCATTCTGGAAGCATCAGGTACCTGTTTTTAGGTCTAGTCTTTATTCCTCTACTGGGTTCTTGGGTCTATCACTAAATGTATCAAGGTCCTGAATCTCCCACTAGAAGAATTGGTTAGCAAATTCACCCTCCTTGGTTGGATAACTGACTTTGTAACTGCAGGAAAATGTAGGAATCCATATAGAATGCTGAGTGAATCAAAACCAAGGTGTTTTACATTTAAAATCTTGAAACTGGGTGGTTTGTGCAGTTGTAATAACTGTAAGTGACAGCATCTCTTATAGTGATAATAAAATAATGTTTCATTTTGCATCTTAAATGCATTTAATGAATATTCTGACATAGTTTGAATATGTTCTGTTAAAATCATGATGCGAAATTTAATCCTTAGTTAAATAGTGTTGGGAAATGAGAAGGGGCTAAAATATGTGGAGTCTAGCCTTATGAAAAGATTGGTGCTGTTATTGAGAGTGGGGTCCATGAAAGAGAATGGGCTTAGACTCAGTGGTAGAGAGGCTCTACATGTGCAAGGCCCTGTGTTCAATTCTAAGCAATACACATGAGCATGCAAAAAGACAAGTCAACAAGTTGGCCTCTTCTTCTATACTTCTTAAATCTTGAAAATCAGATGCATTGTGCAATTTTAACAATTGTAAGGGATGGGATGCTTTTCTCCACCTTGCCAGGCCTCTTTCCACCCTTAGTCCATCTACTCTTGGTGTTCTGCCTTTTGCACTTAATGACTCAGCAAGAAGATCCTCACTAGGTGTTGGCCCTCTGATGTGCTTTTCAGCCTCCAGAATTAGGAGAAATAAATTTTTGTTCATTACAAATTACCCAGTCTGTCATTTTCTGTTACAGCAGAATAAAACAGAGTAAACAATCCTCTTGTGGTAAGGTTAGGAGTAAGTCTTTAATCATCATTATAATCTGTGCATTATTTAAAGATTTTGAAGCATTGATGGTAATCCAGCATATTGGAGAGCCTGGCATATTAGATTTGCACTTTCAATTAAAAACATTTAAGTTTATGTAATTAATTAAGTTTGTGGATAGTTTTTGATTTTACTATTGCTACATTTTAATACCATTGTGGTATTAAAATGTAGCAATAGTAAAGTGTAGTATTAGCAGAGTACAGTCCAACCCACTGAAAGATGCCTGAAGTTTATTTCACTCTTATGTGTCATTCAAGTAGTGAGTGGTCCAGAGCTAGAGATTAAGCAGGTTTGCTGCTTGGGGTCTCTTAAGTAATTGGTTCTCCCCTCTTTGGCTTTCCATAGTCTGTGTCATTCCCATCAGCATTGTCAATGTTGGCTCAAACTAAAACTTAGTCACAGGATTGTAGCCAGCTGCAAAGGTCCCTGGGACGTGTAATTTATGGTTAGCTGAAACTAAAGGGTTTTAGCTAGAAGAAAAAGAGGGAGAATTAACACTAGAAAATAGTTGACAGTTATCCACCACAAACCTTAAGAAAACTTCATTTACTAGATTTACTAATTTCATTAATTGCTTAGAGGCTTAGATCTCACTTGTCAGGCTTATAAATTTGCCATGTCAAGTGTTTGATGTGTTTCAGAAAGTCAGATATATTTTAATTTTAAATGAACTCAAAATGTTTTAGGAAACTGAATAATAATTATATAAATAAGCTTAGGAAAATTCACTATGTCAAACTTAAGAGTCATTGTAACATTAAAGAAAAAAGTAGTAATTAATCTTATTTTTATGTAGAAACTGCTAGAATAAGACTTGTGAATTAAACATAAAGTTTAATGTGATGGCTTTAACAACTTGAGTATGAAAAAAAACTGTAAGTGGTCCTCTGCATAAAAAAGCCTTTCTTAGTTGTTGTGGCACATGCTTATTATCCCAGCACTTAAGGAGGCTTCAAAAGTTGGAGGCCAGCCTAGGATACATAGTAAGTTTAAGGCCAGTTTGGATTACAAAGTGAGACCCTAATCTCAAAATACATACATACATACATACAAACAAGCCTTTCTCAGACATTAACATTCTCAAGTGGCATGTTAAGGGTCTATCTTAGTCTTTTGTGTGCTGCTGTAATAGAATTACCTGATTCGGGGCAGTTTAGAAGAAACAAATTTTCTTCTTACAGTTATGAAGGCTGAGGAGGCTAAGATCAAGGTACATGCATTTTTGGTTTCCTTGTAATGATCCAATCTCTTCTTCCAAGATGAACGCTGTATCCTTTGGAAGAGAAAAATGTTGTGTCTTTGTGTATATGTGTAGTACTGGAGCTTGAATCCAGGGCCTTCACACTCAGCTACCACTATAGCCCTTTTTCAGTATGTGTTTTAAGACAGGGTTTTGCTAAGTTGCTAAGTTTCCTGGGTTAAACTTAAACTTACGAACTTCCTTTGATGGTATTGTAGGTGAGCACCTGCCACACTTGGTTCATGAAATCCTTTTTATTTTATTTATTTATTTTTGTTTTTCTCATTTCAAGTTTATTAAAACTTTAGCAGTACAAATTATCCAGGCTGCAGATTATCAATGGATCAACTCAATGAGGTGCACATTAAAAAAAACAAAAACAAAAACAAAAAGAGACATAAAATAACCCCCCCAAAACAATTAAAACGATATAAATGATAGTCACCAGCTAAGTCTCTAAAACTTAAATTTTGACACAGAAAATAAGTAAATTTATACAACTCTCTCATCCGCTTCTGTCTTCATCTGTTCCAGGGCTTAACTCACAATCAATTTTTTTTTTTTATCATGTACATGGCCATTTTCTTGAGTCTTTGATTTTTGGTTTTTGTTTTCCACTGAGGATCTGGTCTTCTCACCCTCCTTATTTTTCGATGCGGGGGGCTTTTTACTGTCTTGGCTGCTTTGCTTTATTTTTGATTATGGACTTGATCTCTATCAGCCTTTCCCCCATTATTACTTCAGCTATTAGGATCATGATTTTTAGAGTACATTCTTTTTTTCACCTTCAGTTTTATTTTCTGTGTGAGCTCTTACTTTCTTGGTTTCTATGTTTTTCCTTGTTTCTGCTTTGACTTTCTTCTCTCTGAGTTCTGAGAATCCCTCCTCCTCCTCCTCCTCTTCGTCGTCATCGTCTTCGTTCTCCTCCTCCTTTCCTCCCCCCACCTCCTCCTCTTCCTTCTCCTCCCCCCTCACCTCCTCCTCCTCCTGGATTTTCCTGGTGGTCCCATTCTGTCTAGGCCTCATGTGCTCTTCCTCTTCTCCTGCATCCTCTCTGTACCCATGGCACTATTTGCTTCTGTTGCGATCTCTGTCATGGCTTCTGGATCGCACTCTCCTGCTCCGTCCCTACTTGTGCTCCATTCTCTTGTTCTACTGTTGTAATTGCATTTACCTTTAGTTATATCACATTCTCTATTTCGGGACTGTGCGCATCTAACCTTTTCTTCACTTTTACTATGATCATGCTCATTACTTTTTGATTCTAGTTACTTAGACTTCTTTTTGCTTCTACTCCTTTCCTGATCTTTTCCTTTAGGATCAGATTGCTTTTCTTTCTTTCTTTCTTTCTTTCTTTCTTTCTTTCTTTCTTTCTTTCTTTCTTTCTTTCTTTCTTTCTTTCTTTCTTTCTTTCTGGACAGGGTCTATAGTGCCTCACCACGTAGATCGGTCTCATAGTGATTCTCCTGTTTTCGGCCTCCCAAGCGTTGGGATTGCAGACATGCACCCTGTCTCACTCGCCATCTCAGCATCCTCAGCCTCCCAGGAGGGGGCAGGGCTGGCATGGCAAGCTGGGGAATCAAACTTCCCACCCCTAAGCAGGCGCATTAATCCATTGAGCTATCTTGAAACCCTTTTTAAAAGAATACTTAGAGCCGGGCGTGGTGGCGCATGCCTGTAATCCCAGCACTGGGGAGGCTGAGGCAGGAGGATTGTTGTGAGTTTGAGACCAGCCTGAGCTACAAAGTGAGCTTAAGGCCAGCCTGAACTGCATAGTGAGACCCTGTCTCAAAAAGACAAAAAAAAAAAAAAAAAAAAAAAAAAAAAAAAAAAAAAAGAATACTTAAACCCACTCACAAGGAAGGAACCTTCATTATGGCCTAATTATTCTTAAAAGTTCCAGTTCTTAATATTATCAAATTAGCAACCTGAATTTTGGAGGGAACCCATTCAAACCATCACAGAACCTGCGAATTGTCTTCTATTATTGCCAGAAAAACTGAGGAAGGCATAGCTTTTCCTCCATCCCCATTATCATATTTTTGTATCTGTCTTAGTGTCATCTTGTGCGGATGAGTGGAGGAAACACATATTGAGCTGCCTGTCTTACACAAACTGCTTCTCCTTAACCGTAACCTCTCGTACTTACACGATTTAGGGAGCTGTTGAGAACCACCATACTGGTATGATTTAAACCTGGGTGACTGGGGAAAGGGTGGGCCACTAACTCAGGCTGGGTTAACTAGAAACCCAACTGAAGTGGAGCCTCAGACTACCTGTAGGTGGTTAGAGAGATTACATGTAGGCCGGCATGCTAAGAATGACCTCAATTGATTGGACAGAATGGAAAGCAGGGAAAAAGAGTCCTCTCAAGTGAGAAGAATTAAAATGAGCAGAGAAATAGGAACAAGAGATAGAGAGTAGCCCAGTTCTTCTCGGTTCCAGAGGCCTAACCAGCTCCGCATTGCCTTGAGTCCTGGGAGACTCTAGTATATTTATAATTTCTCTTTCCCTTCTAAACAAAACAGATTAAGTTTCTGTTATTTATACTAAGAGAATTTTATCTAACATGCATGAAAATACATTAGATGTATTATGTGAAACAAACTGATGTGTTTTCAAATGAAATAGGTGCTTGGTTGTTTCAGTTAGTTGAAAACATATTGTAGAGGTAACCCTGGAGTCATGTTCCCTGTTATGCTTTGTGTCTGAAAGTCCCCACAAAGCCTCATGTGGTCATGGAGAGGGACCTTTTTGGAGCAACTAAATCTATGTGATTGTTTATTGTCTAGCACTGCAGCGGGACCTGTGAGTGCTATACCTGCTGTGGGCTGGATAGCCTGTGTACAACATAAAGGAGGGAAAGGCTTTTTTGCTCTTCTTTTTGCTGTCTTCTACTACCCCAGCCACCATCAATGCTTGGCCCTGTGCCACACCGCTTTGCTGTGAACCCTGCGGATTATGGACTGAAACCTCTACAAACTATGAGTTAACATAAGCCTTTCCCCCCTTTAACTTTGGGTGTTGATGATTTGGTCTGAGTAATGAGAAAAAGGTAACTAAGAGGATGAGAAAATAGTAAAAAGAAAAAAGTAACTAGTAAGCCCACCAAATGAGATTTGTCTAAAACTCCACTCTTTCAGTAACTCTCACCTGATAGTCATTTTCAAAATGCTCAGCACTGACTCTGTTCACTTAGGATTTAAGAACAAAATATAGACAGAGTCTGACAGGCTGCCCCTGGATTATCTCTTCCATGGTCACTTATGGGGTGTGTTAGAGAAAAATCTGACCCCATTGATTCTGGTCTGAGAATCAGGCAGCCCCTTCAAGGGGAAGTATGTTGCTTCAGACAACTTTTAGTGATGCTTTTAAAGTCCACGAATCTGCAGTTAGCATTTCAGGAATGGAAAAGACCTGTCCATTCAGGAAGTTATCTCTTTCCACATTCCTCACATACATTCATCTACTCTCTGCTGAATGATTGCAGTGATGAAAGTTTCACTGCTTCCTGAGTACCTCCAGTTAAGAAGAAAGCTAGATTGTGGAGTTTAAACCCTTGCACTGGCACTTAAGACCCTCCCTCTTTTGTCTCATGGTTGTAGTCTTGTGATACTCCTGCAGAAATTTCCTCATATCAAATTTATTCACTCAATGTTACTATCATCTGAACCATTAAATTCTCTTGTGTTTAACTTCCTTTCTCCTACTCACCCAAATATTTGAGTTCTTCACATTCTAGCACATATCCTGCTGAGATAGTTGACCATTGCATCACAGTTCTAGATGTAGCTGAATGAGGGACTTACTGAAGAAGGAAGGCGCATCATATGTGTGGGTGGTGCCACCCGAAAGGCCTGTAGTCTGAGTGCAAGAAAAAGGGAAAGAAGGAAGGCTGGCTTCTGCTTTTTTGCAGGAGTGTCAGGTTTTGCCATTTGCCTTTGGACATTTCCCTCAGGATTCCGGCACAGGTTTTTCAGTCCTCTGGTACAGAATCTTCAGCATTCCAAAGTATGCCTTTCGGCTTCCCAGTACAGACTGCAGTAGCACTGCGCAGTGAGCCCCAGGTCTTCCACCCTTGCCTGGATCCGTGGCTCTCCAGGATGCAGAGGGCCCTTTTGGCTTCTTCCACACTGGATCTGCAGGTGGCCTTAACTATCTTGTGAATTATGCATATAAATCTGTTACCCCAGTGAACTGGAGCTGAGACATCTGCTTTACATGTGGAACATTCCCAAACCTCACAATGACAAATAATCACTCTTTTTTTTTTAAATGCATTTTATTTATTACAGTGTCTCGCTACACATCACCGGGTCAGCTCAGCCCGCCCTGGTGGGAGGGGCTGGCATGGCATGTGGTGCTGGGGCTCGAACCGCGGTCCCTGAGAGGCGCTTTAGACCGCTGAGCTATCTTGCCAGCCCCAAATAATCACTCTTTAGAAAATTTTACCTATGTTCTCATGAGGCAATTACTCTCCTTTTACGTAATTTCTGGTTTAATTAATTAATTAATTAATTAGATTCAGTGTCTTGCTATGCAGCTCAGGACTTATGGTGATCCTCCTGTCTCAGCCTCCCCAGCACTGAGATTAGAGGCATGCGCCACCACAATTGTTCTGGGGCCTGCACAACATGTGGTAGGTACCGGAGATTGAACTTGGGTCCTTGCACTTGCCAGGCGGGCGCTTAGATTGCTGAGCTATCTCTCAAGCCAATGTTCTGCTTTTAGAATTGGTACTTACATCTTGTTCACCAACTGAACTTTAAGCATACTTATGTCTTTGCTGCTACCCAGGGAACATGACTTCTTGGGGACATGGACTATATCTGATACAGTTTCATCATCTGTAGAACCAGATTCACTCTGTATGGACTTTCTTTATGCTGTGGCTGAATTGAATTGAATTTCAGGTGTGAGTGTAATCTTCTTCCATAGGTACAAATAAGGTGAAGTTTTCACTGTCTAAAATTACTTTCTGCAGAGAACAATACTTATCAGAGAATGATTTATATTTTTATAGTTTGAGGTAATTAAAATATAATAAGCTATACACATTTGAAGTATGAAATTTGATATTTCAACATATGCATTCATCCATGAAACCACTGCCCTAATCAAGATAATAAATATATTCATCGTGTCTCATAAATTTTTTTCATGCATCTATGAAATCTCTCTGCTTCACTCCCACACTAAACAACAATTGATTTATATTATGTCATTACAAATTTGTGTTTTCTAGAAGTCATTTTTGCTTTTGTAGTACTTTGGGTTGAACCTAGGGTTATCACATTGAGGTTGTTCCCAGCTCCCTTTTAGTTTTTATTTTGAGACAGCATCTTGCTAAGTCACTAAGTGACCCAAGTTTAGCTTGAACTTGGCATTCCTCCTGCCTTGGTCCCTAATTTTATCTAAATAAAGTTATACAGTATGTACTCTTTTTCCTGGTTTCTTTCATCATCATAACTGAGTGTCATCCATGGTGCTGAATATATCAATAGTTCATTCTTTTTTTTATTTCTGAGCAGTATTACATGTATGAGTATATTGCAATTTGCTTACCCATTTGTGGTTGATGATATTTCAATGTTTTTATTTTCTTTATTAGTGCCTATTAATTTTGTGAAACATTTGTAGATTTTGATCAGTCCATTTCTTCAGTACTCTCCTTTATACTGCTTTCTCCTGCCCTTATTTTTTTCTTGTTTCATAATAATCTCCTTTCTATTCTCTAATTTCATTTTTTTTCTCCACACTGTATATTAGTGAGAGTTCTCTCAAGGAACAGAATTAATAGATAAGGTATGTATGATCATGCAAGGGAGTTTTTAGTAGGTTGACAGGACCAGAGGAAGTTTTTTTTTTTTCTTTTTAAATTGATACAGGGTCTTGCTACACAGTTCAGATTTATAGTATGCGCCACCACACCCGGTTTGGGGGCTGGCACAGCATGCCCGAGGTTCCAGGCTGGCTTGACCTGTGGTACTTGGGCCCTTGCGCTTGCCAGGCAGGTGCTTAGATTGCTGAGCCATCTCCCCAGCCCAGAAAGAGAGTTTGTGTTGAATGAAAAACTGGAGAGCTGGAGGCTGATATCCAAAGGCAATGGCAGGAATAGACAAACATTCTCTGGAAGACCGGTGTTCAAAGCAGGGCTGCTTCCTTCTTTCCCTTTTTTATCCTGTCAAGGTTACAAGCATATTGGATGGTACCATCCATACGTAGGGTGGGCTCCCTGCTGCAGTGTGGTGGCTGGCCTACACTTCAATCATCTACAGATCCAGGCTTCATTAATCCACTAGGCATTTATTAGCCCATTTAAGCTAACATATCATGATTAACAATCACACATATGTCAGGGAGAATATGAGTTATTTGTCCTTGTAAGCCAGGCTTGTTTCACTTAGTATGATCATCTCTAGTTCTATTTTCCTACTGAGTACATGATCTCATTCTTTGTGGCACATGCTTTTTTATTCATTGGGCATCTAGGCTGGCTTCATATCTTGGCTACTGTGAATTGCACTGCAATAAACATGGGCATGCTGTTATCTTTATAATAGTTGACTTTAATTTCTTTGGGTATATACCAAGGAATACTTTACCTGGGTTGACTGGGACCTCCATTTTTATATTCATTTGTTTATTTATTTTTTGCATTTAGTACAGGATCTACAGGGTCTCACTACACAGATCGGACTTGTAAGTGATCCTTCTGTTTTCAGCCTTCCAAGTGCTGGGATTACAGGCGTGCACCACCACACTCAGTCTCAATTGCTATTTCAGTGCACTCTTGAGGCAGGGCTGACACAGCACATCGGGGATCAAACCCTGGCCCCTGTGTCTGCCTAAGTAGGCACTTTAATCCTCTGACCTATCTGACTGGCCAGCTACTTTTATTTTTTTGAGGAACCGTCATACTGATTTCTACAATGGCTGCACTAATTTACATTTCCACCAACAGTATAGAAGAGTTCCTTTCCCTCTACATTTTCATCAGCATTTATTTTGATGAATAATCATTCTTGATGATAGTGATTCTGATTAGGGTAAGATGAAATCTCACTGTAGATTTGATCTGTAGCTCCCCAATGACTAAAAATGTCGAACATTATTTATATACTTATTGGCCATTTGTACTTTTTGTTTTTTTGGCCTAACCGGGGATTCAACTCAGGCCCTTGCACTTACCAGGGAAGTGCTTATTCTACAGTCATCTCCCTGGCCCTAGTTCTTCTTTTATTTTTATTTTTTTGGTATTAGGAATTAAACTGAGAACCTTGCACTTGCCATGCAGGCACTTGTGCCCCTGAGCTATACCTCCAGACCTCTACTTCTTGTGAGAAGTTTCTGTTCAATTTATTTGTCCATTTATTGGGTGGGCCATTAGAGATTTTGATGTTGTTTTTTGAGTAGTTTATATATCCTAGATACTAATCCTCTGCCAGAAGAGTAATTGGTAAAGATTCTTTCCAATTCTATAGGTTGTCTCTTCACTATGTTAGTTTCCCTTGTCACATGGAAACTTTAAAATTTGATACAGTCCTTTGTTGAATTGTGCTACTATCTTCTGGGCTATTAGAATTCTGTTGAGGAAATTTGTGCCTCTGTCTGGCTTCAAGTCTTTCTTCTACTGACTTGTAGTAGTTTCTAAGTTTTAGGTCTTATATTTAGGTCTTTGATCCACTTCAAATTGATTTTTCTTATACAGGGCAAAAGATAAGGATCTAGTTTTAATCTTCTAAAAATAAATATCCAGTTATCCCAGAATCACTTGTTAAAGAATCTGTCTTTTCTCCAATGTATGTTTTTGGCTCCTCTGTCAAGAATGATATGACTGTAGCTGTGTGGGTTTATATCTGTGATCTCTATTCTATTCCATTGCTCTATTTTTGTACCATTACCATGCTGTTTTTGTTGCTATGGCTTTGTAATGTAATTTAAAATTGAGTATCTCTTTTTGTCTAGGATTGCTTTGGCTACTCTGGGCTTCTTGTGTTTCCATATAAATTTTAGACTTGTTTCTTTTACTCCTATGAACAATGCCATTGGTAATTTGAGGGGTATTATATTGAATCTGTGGATTACTTCTCAAAAAATAGTCATTCTAACAATATTAATTATTATGATATGGAAGGTCTCTTCATCTTCTATTGTCTTTATTTTTGTTCTTTAGTGGTCTTTAATTTTCACTATAGAGATCTTTTACCTCTTAATTAGGTTGATCATAAGGTATTTGTCTTAATTACTTTTCTTATTTCTGAGACACAATACCACACACTCACAACTTAAGGCGGAACAATTTGTTAGGCTATGTTTTAGTCCATGGTTGGCTAGCTCCAAGCAGTATGGCATGGCTGAAATGCATGATGGGGAAAAACTGAAGAAAGCATCTCACAGCATGGCAGAGAGGAAACAGAGTAAAGAGAAATGCCATCATCCAGTCTACCATCCCAGTAGCTTACCTCTTCTGACCAGACCCTGCAACTGAACAGCAAGTTATGCAATGGTTGGGCCATATAGTATACACTGATATGTCATTTAGGAATTGTTAAAATGACCACATTATTTAGCATTCTCACCAGTAGTGCATATGAGTATTCCAGCTACCACATCTCCCTAAAACTTAGTCTTCTGAGTCTTTTTAGAGTCAATCACTCTAACAGGCCTGTAGTGATAGCTCATTATAATATTAATTTGTATTATATTGTTTTGTTTTTTGGGACAGTTTCATCATGTAGCCCAGGCTGGCCTTAAACTAAGGGAGATCCTCCTTCCTCAGCCTCCCAAGAATTGGGATTATAGGTGTGCTTCACCATGGCCACCTTTCAATTATATTTTCCTGAAACTAATGATGATGTTGATCATCTCTTCAAGTGTTTATCTGCCAACCATAGCTGGCTTACTTGTGACATGGACTTTTTGCCCATTTTCAGCTTTTCTATTATTGAATTTTGAGTTACCCTTGTATTCTGGTTATTGCATCCTTTGACAGAACAACTTGCATATAATAGAACTGAGCCTGATTTCACACCTCCATCAGGTTCAGTCACTGACTAAGAGCAGCCTTAAGGGTGTGTGGTCTCAGCTTTAATAAATCATTCTGAATCTTGGGGGACAGCAATTGTGGACCTGAATGGCCTTTTCATACTTGTTATGTGCATGCAATATGAGAAGATCAGTGCAATGCTGGGGGAGGCACAGATGCTAATGAAATACAGATGAGCTGTTCTTTCAGGGTTGGGGGTAGACCTCCAGGGCATAGTGAGTAGAACCAAGGAATTAGAAAAGTCATGTATATTTTGGTGGAAGTTCAAAGCAGTGCCACTACTTTAGAAAATCACTAGAAACCATATGGAAATTATCAAAGATTTTTATTCCATGGATGGTAGCATTCCATTCCTAAGCTCAGGCTTTAGAGACCCTCCTGCACATACAGAATAGACTTAAGTCCACACATACAAGGATAGTCCAAGTGGCATCTCTAATAGCTACCTCCCAAATAAACAACCCACATTCATCAACGGTAGCATTGATAAATAGTGGCATAGTTGCATGGCACTATTATCAGCAGTGCAAATAATCTATACTTAATACCTGGATGAATCTCATAATTTAAAAAGAGAAATTAAGACAGATAACATTAAAAAAAAAAAGCAGGAACAAACTGTTGCTTAGGGATGCATCTATAGAAGATAAGACTATACAAAGAAAAGTAAGGAAAGGGGAGGGGAGAGATTGTGTTTCTACAAAGGTATGGGAGGGATTCTGGGATGTTTGCTAAATAATTATGACTCAAACTCTCTATGTGAAGTTTCTGTTTGTGTGATACAGCTCATAATAAAAAAAAGAAAAATAAGAATAGGATAGGAGAAAGGCAGGGTGTGGGTTCCAGGCAGGGGCCAAAGGCCGGGCAGAAACAATGCATGGAGAGCACTGGTATGAACAAACACTGTGTAACCACACAGCAAGAAGTGGCCAAAGGGTTGGAGAGAGGCAGGAGCCCCTGCAGAAGAAAATGCTTTATAAACCCTGTAGAGAGGGGGCAATAGGGAGCCGGTGATATATTTAGGTGGGGGAGACACTGAATTAGATTTGCATTATCAGAAAGATCTTCCAACCAGGTGAGTGACAGTGAAGTAGGAATAGAAGGAAGTGCTCTTGGTCTTAGGATGTTGCTACTGCATTTCCCAGGACTCTGCCTGAATCCAAGGAGGGCTGTGGGCTCACAGTCAGAATTAAATTTAATAGTACTATCCTCAAAGCCAAAAGTTGGGCTTTTTACCTTCCAGTGAATGGCCCTGAGAGACTGCCAGATAGTACACTGGCCTTGCATCTAGGCCAGTTCTGAATAATTGAATTATTAATAACAGAGGGAGATTCTCTTGTCTGATTGCTCTCCAATGTCAACCAAGCTAATATTTGACTGAGGAGAAAGTGTCATTCCTGGTTCTAGAAGCCGAGAGCAAATTAGAGGATTTGCAAGCAACTAATTATTACCGAAAGTTAACCCAGGGGGCTGGTGAGATAGCTCAGTGGACTCAAGTGACTGATTATGTAAGCTTAGGAAGCACAAGGACTGAGGTTTGAGCCCCTGCACCACATGCCACGCCCACCCCGCCCCCAGGATGGGCTGAGCCGGCCAGAGTCCAGGTGTGGTGGTGCATGCCTTTAATCTCAGCACTGGGGAGGCTGAAAGCAGGAGGATCACCATGAGTCTGAGCTGTGTATTGAGACTCTGTAACAACCAAATACATTTTTTAAAAAAGAAAGTTAACCCACTGTAGAAATCATTTAATAATAGCACTATATGTAATGATGCCTTATGTCTAAAATGACTTTTTCCATTTGCAATGACATTATAGAAGAACATCTGGTCAACATGGTTATTTAAAGTTTCCTCAGTGATGTGGACTTTATTCAAATTTGGAACTAAATTCTCAAGATATTTCCTGCATATTCTCTTAAGGTCTCAATAAACCAAGGCTGAGAGTTCAAGATGATTCATTGTGGGAAGTATCATTTGATAGCTGCCAATTATCTTGTAATTTTAATTGCCCCAAGGGCTTTTTTTCCCAGTCATCATAGATACCTGTTATTATTGTTTTTATTAGGTTTATTTAAAAATATAAGCAACTTGAAAAGAATATGTGCTATGTAATATAGAAATATCACATACTGACTCAATACATTCTAATCTATAGAATGTATATAAACCTTTCTCAGAGTGGCTTTCAAGGGGTTTTTCTTCCATGAGATATCTTCTCTACCATAAATGGTCATCTGCTTCCAAATTTGTTCTTTTTTCTCTTTTTTTCAGTACCAGGGATCGAACTCAGGACCTTGTACTTGCCAGGCAGGCATTTATGCCTGCTGAGCTATATACCTAGCCCCACCTGAATTTGTTTTTTACTGGAATTCCCTCTCTTCCTAAATACTCTTATGGTCTGTTGTCTTATTCCTTAGTAAAAGGAAAGTCCAAGAAATTCAGATCAAGGACACTGTTCCATTTTGTGAAAACAAAGTTGACCCTGAGCCCCTGTGTGCTGCAAAACTATGCACACAATTTGGCTCCTACAGGAATTGCTCCTTTTCATAGCTACCTGTTTATCCTTGTCTGATAATGAGGGGTTTCTCCACTACTGGCCAATAGGGCCAAGTGCAGTCATTTCAAGCAGCAGGGGATTGGATGAACCTAAGCCAAGGGCTGGACTTTGAGAGGACTCTTTTACATTGATCTTACCAGGAAGTGTTGACTGGTGGGCATGACAACCATATGTCAACATTTCTAAGTGGCAGATCATTTAGGGGTGCACCCACTGCAGGTTGAGGAACTATGTCTTTCCTTGGTTAAATCCCAGCAAAGCAATATTTAGAGTAATAAAAGACATCATTTCAGTGCATCAAAAAATTATACTCTTACTATGAAGATTTATGAAGATAAATCATCCAAGCAATTAATGAATTTTAATGTAAACCTTTTGATTTATTTAACAGCTGATGAAATATCAGAAGTGGGTGTGATCAGAACCAAGGAAAGTTGGTGTAGAATGTTTCTTGAAAAGGAACTCAAGACTGTAGTTGGCACTTGCCTGGTGAGTTGTCCATCCCTCAAACATCCAACCCACCACCAACACAGATTCTGTCTGCTGCTCTGCCTTCCTTCAGCCTCCACCACCACTCAACAGACTTTGGCCTGCCTGTCACCACACCCTCTGAGATACTTTCCATCTGCATTCTGTATGCATCTGTGCTCCCTGAGAGGTCCTTCTCTCCTGTCTTTTCCCCTCTAGCTTTAAGATCCCTCTGTGTGGAGCAGCTAGCCTGGCCTATATATACCTCTGTGCTTCACCTCCAGTGCCTGCCCCTTGGTTTATTTTCTGGAGTCCTCCCAAGGACCTTTGTTTAGTTAGTGACCCCGGAAGCCTCACCCCCTAAAGACCCTGACAAAGGCTGTTTCATTTCTCTGCAGCTCTCTCCCTAAAGGCCTTTGTTCCTTTTACAAAATCTGAAGCACTTCCCCTGCATTTGTCTGGATTTTGCACTGATCCAGAAAGAACATAAAGCTGCTTCTTACCTCCAACATTATTGACATTGAATATCAAGAACCCTTGTGGGCCTGCTACAGGCTGTTGGGGGACACTTTGCAACACTTTTAAGAGAAAAACTAACTCGGCAAAAGGAGATGTAGGAATATATATATATATATATATATATATATATATATATATGCATATATATATTTCGTATTCTCTTCCCTGAAAATGATAGTGGTTAAGAACAGCTCGCACAAATATATCATAGCTTTTTTTTTTTTTTTTAATGCAGGGGAGAGTGAAACAGAGTGACAGGAATGAAAGTTACTCTTGGGAAATCTTTGCTTGTCACTCCCACCCTCCCAGCAAACTTACTTGATTAAGATTTCAAAAAATAGTTTGGATGCTAGGAGCTTAAAAGAGAGAAAATGTTTAGAAAGCTCCTCAAATGTCTGCCCTAAGATTGAATGTTGCACAAACTATTTTTTTTTTTTACAGATACTTGTTTTATTTTTATTAATAAAATACACATTTGACATCAAACTTCTGAATATAACACCTATATGTGATGGTCAAGTTAGGGGCAAAATAACATCTGACAGTCAACTTTCTAGATAACAGGAGAGTTAAGATCAAACTGTTGAGTGTCCTTACCCTCCTCCTGCCTAGTACTTGAAAAGCAACTAATGTGAGCTTGAAATACTCTATTCTGTATTTTTACAAATACAAACAACCATACTACAAATTGGAAAGTTCTGTGAGAATGGGCTGATATGAACAAGGGGTTAACAAGATTATCACTCAGGTCACAGAAAACTTTGGTGACAATCTGAGAGACAGAACTTTTAGTTATTCCTTGCAGGTTCATTCCCTATCAGGTGGGAAAATTCATCTCACATCTTTTTCATGAGATGACTATTCAACCAACTGGTATCAGCCAGATAGTTCAGTGGATTAAAGCACTTGTTTAAGCAAACTCAGGGGATGGGTGTTGGATCCCCAAACCCCGATAAACCATGCTGGCCCCATCCCTGGGGCACAGTGAGATGGGGAGTAAGATTTGGTGTGGTGGTGCATGCTGTAATCCCACTGCTTGGGAGGCTGAAAACAGGAGGATCACTAGGAGTCCAAGCTGGGTAATGGGACCTTGTAGACTCTGTACTAAATACATAAAAAACAAAAACAGTCTTGCAATCAGGTGCCAGTGAGAAATGATTGTTATCGTTACTGTTTACTACATTGGCTATGCTCCCATTATTGACTCTAGGTTCTGCAGGTCCTTTAGAGGCGGTACAGGGTACCAGTTTCTCCAGGCTCTAGGCTCGGCAATTGGCAATCATAGAACTAACTGGTTAGCAAGTCTTGGTCACTAAGAGATGAGAAGCGAGGGCTTTAGGCACTGGGCCTAGAGGGCTCAAGATCCACCATGCCCCTGCCCCCACCCTAGTCATCTTGTCCCCACCTTGAAGAACAGGATACCCTAGAGGAAAGGTAGAGTGGTCCTCAGGAAAAAGTGGTGCCCCTTTTTTCTCCAGGCTGCAGCTGCTGAGACACATTTGTCACAGGACTGAGACAGGGTCCAGGGAGCTGAGTGCCAGGAATGCCTAGACTAAGGGTGCTGGGCCTATAACCTGCACTTGCACATGAAAAGTCCACCTAAGGTCAGACCAGCCTGGAGAAGGCACTCTGGCCCCAAAATGCAGAGGGCCCTGAGCTTGTTCACCTGCAGCTTGGTTACCAGCAGGATGTAAGATGTCATTCTGTGAACTCACACAAACTATTTTATTCTGCATAGGAACACATAATAACCCACATGCAAGTAGAGTTAGGTAAAACCTCAGTAGTACATGGGGGCTTACAGAGTAGAAAATAAGAAGCAAGGGCAAACAGATATGGCCCAAGGGGTATACAAAGGGGTGTGTAGGGTTTGGAAGTGAATGTGGGTTCATGGGTAAAACAGTTAAAAACAATGTAAGTTTGAAATGTTGTGACTTCAGATGGGTCCTGCCCTGAGAAACACACATTCAGATGGATGTAAATGCCAGACAGAGAAATGGGATTTACAGCACAGATCCTGGGAGCATTCGGCTCCAGTCTGCGTGAGAGGAAGTTCAAGAAGTTGAATGTGCTTTGTTACAACTGGAGGCTTCCTTTCATCAGAGGGAAGATGACTGACAGGTGAGGAGAATAATTGACAGCTTAAAATATGACTTGGGTCTACTTTGGGATCATTTTCTTCATTCACTGAAAACATTCTAATTTCTCCACTTTTTGAGGGGTGTATTGAGAGACACCAGGTTATAAGAGCTGAATCATGTACATTTATTTTATCTCTTCCTAAGGATATCTAGAACTGAACTTGTAGATTGCAGGAAGATCATGTTACTTGTGGATTAATCCATTAGGAATAGCACAGCCAGCATCCTAGCAAAGAGCATACAGGAAAAAGAATCTAGTAAACACAGGGGTGTGTGTGTGTGTGTGTGTGTGTGTGTGTGTGTCTGTGTGTGTGTGTTTTGCTAGTACAGGGACAGATGGCTTGGGATAAATAATTGACTTTGTTTTCTTATCAGATTTCTTATCTGCAGACAGGGAGATCACTCATTCTATTCACTTTCCACTGCCCACCTGCACTGTTAAGGTAGACTGGAATCCTGGCAGGAAAGTTCTTCAGATCCCAGCAAAAAAGCATATGATCAACAGGAATTCAGGCTATGTATCAGTCTTACCTTAAATCTTTGCTGTTAGGCTATTTCTTTGCTTCAGAGAACAGCCACTTAAGGGAGAGGAAGGGAAAAGAAGCCAGCAAAGAGGACTAACAGGGAAAGAGAAACTCCTGGACAACAAAGAAATGACCATCTAGACTGCAGAAGCGGGGTCGGGGAGATGGTTCAGTGGAATAAGCACTTCTCTGGCAAGCGCAAGGGCCTGAGTTGAATCCCCGATTCCACCAAAAAAAAGAAAAAAAGACTGCAAAAGGGGCCAGCAAGATAGCACAGTGTACTAAAGTGCCTGCTTAGGCAAAATGTGGGGACCTGGATCTGATTCCTAGAACCATATGCTGTGCCAGCCCTACCCCCAGGGTGGGCTAAGCCTGCCAGAATCTGGGGGTGGGGGCACATGCCTGTAATCCCAGAACTGGGGAGGCTGAAAGCAGGAGGATCAACATGAGTCCAAGTAGAGTAGTGAGACCCTGTAACAATCAAATACATAAAAAAAAAAAAAAAAAAAAGACTGCAGAAGGGGTATTTGTCTGACACTCAAAATGAAGAATGAAGGTTTACTTAGGTCACAGTTACTGGAAGTTTCAGTCCATACTCAGCTGGCTCCAAGGCAGAATGACACATGGCAGAGAGCAACCTTTCATGATGGCGGCAAAGAACAGAGAGCAAAAGTAGTGGTGACAACAATGGCTACAGAGAGCAAGTCCCATATCTCTGTCTTTTTTATGTTACATCCAGGTTATCTGCCCCAGGCTGGGTGTAGCACCCACACCCATAATCCCAGTAGTACTCAGACCCATAAGCCCAGCCTTGGATCACAACTCTAGAACTGCACCTCAATGACTGCATACGGCTTTAGGGGAATAAATACACACAAACCATAACAGGACTGAGTGGGAAACAGCTTGGGTGATGGTGTGGGTGAGCACAGACCATGGAGGCTGGAGGAGACACTGCTGGGGAACTGTGCCCAAGAAGGCTAAGTTGAGAGTGGAACAGGGTTAAGAGACTTGTGTATGACTGAGGAAAATTAGGTTTAGGGTTAGGGCCAGGGAAGATCAAGCACAGGGATTCTCAAAGTGGGAGACTAAAGTCACATGTGATGTGTGTAGTGGAAAGTAAGGTGTCAATAATCGTTTGTAGATTGACTGATGGTAGTTCAGTTTACATTGGCTATCAGATCTGGAGTTCTGCATGATTTGGGGCAAGTTCCTGAAGATCTATGAGGCCTTAGGTTCCCTTGTGTGTAAAATTAGAGGAATGCTAATGCCAATGCTTTGTCAATACATGGAAAATACCTACAATGATTTCTGGCTCATCAGGCATGTTCAAAATGTTAGATCTGGTCATAAAAAATAACAGCTACATTCTAGAACTAATGGTGAAGTGCTCAAAGTCAAGTCTCATCATACAGAAATAGGAACTAAGGAGGCACAAGTGATTAAACTGATCAGGGCATATTCTGAATTTTTTTAATAGATGTGGATTCTAACTTCTGTTATTCTTCTTTCCTATACCCCCATCATGAATAACTTACTTAAAAATTAACCAAAACTTCTGATTAATCAAATCTTGAACACCTACCATAGTGTTTGGAGATACTAACAAGTACTCATTTTTAAAACTGATAGTGCAATGCTTTATACTTCTCTATGATGCTATATAGTTTAAGTTTGTAGCTTCAAGGGAAAGATATTACATTATCAGAGGCATGCTTCATTATTTTTAGAAAAAAAATCATTTTTTGTTGGGGGGAGGATTGAACTCAGGACCTAATACTTGCCAAACCAGGTGCTTATGATCCTGAGCTATATCCCTGCTCCTCTCAATTCTTATAATGAAGCCACCAGCATTTAAATATTTTTTGAAAAGACAGCAGAGACAATTTATTCATTTTAACAATTTATTTTTAAAAAAGGCTGAGAGCAAAAAATCAGGGTAAACTGTTTTCTTTCTCCCTTTAAGGTGGTTGGGGAGATGGCTCAGTGGAATAAGCACTTCCCTGGCAAGTGCAAGAGCCTGAGTTCAATCCCTGGTTCCGCCAAACAAACAAAAACCCAGAAACTCCAACTCCCTTTAAAAAATGGAATGAGTCTGTGAGTGGCCAGCAGTTTGGGAGGGTTCGGGGTGCTGCCTCCCAGTGAGGCTTTATGCAATCAGGCTAATTCCCAGATCTTCACTCCTCTCTGGGCATTAGGAGAAACTGCAGTTTCCAAGAGAAAGGCTCCAAGTTGAAGTCTGGAGCCTTGGTCTCAGACTTGGCACACAAATGCTGAGTTCTCATTTTCTTATTCCCAAATGGGCCATGTAATCGACCATAGGAAGGACAGTTCAAATGGGGACCGTCCTAGAAGAATCTGTAACTCATTTCTTTAGAGTAGACTACTTCTTTTGGATTGGCTACCAGTGTGGTTTCTCTCTAGAAGAACATGTGTTGTTGCTAGGTCTACAAAGAGTAAATATTAAGACCCAGATAATAACAGGAAAGCTTATTTTCTAATTATTCTCTTCATCTTTCCAGGAGTACTGAGACAGAAGACTTACAATTAAGGTAGGCTCTGTGGACAAGGTGACAAAAGTATCTTCCATTTGTGGTTTACCAGTAATACATCGTTAATCCACTCAGTTACACAAGTACCTTTGTCTAGGCCACAGTGGTGGTGAACCTATGGCACATTAGTTATTGTGTTTTGAGGACAAAAAATGTTGATGTGACTTAAAATAAATGGAAACCTGAGTATTCAGATTAAAGTGTTGTAATTTTTTGGTAAGTGGGATTGGATTGTAGTTTGGCTCTTGGTCTCCCAAAAAGTTCACCATCATTGGTCTGGGGACTCCCAAAGTGTAGCATGGTGCCTGAATAGGGACACAACCTTCAGACAGTCTGGGTGAAAAATTTCGTTTCTACTGTTCGTGTGTGACCTTGTACTAGTTACATTATCTGTATTTCCTAGTACCTAAAATGGGGTTAAAGTATTTGTTGCACAGGGCTGTTAGGAAAATTTTATGAGATGCAAGAATAGCCTTTACATGGTGCCTGACAAAGAATAAGTGCTCAACAAAATTTACATTATTATTAAAGCACTTTAAGATTGACAAATATTTCGTTTACACTTTTTTAATGGGACAAAGAGGCAGAAGTGACAATTCCACTAAATCGGAGGTAGAGAAAATTGCTTAGAGCATGAGTGGCTCCTGGTAGAGGTGAGCCCCAGGGCTCCTCAGTGGGCTGGGGGTGTGCAGGCTGTGCCTCCTGGAGCCCCTCATTCTCTATCCTGGGATGTGCTCTCAATCCCAGGCGGTAAAGTGCCTATTCCTTAGGCCTGAGGAAACAGTTAAAGAATATTAGCTAGAGTCAAAGTATTAGCCTTCCCTTGGCAACAACACGTGGGGCAGGACAGACGTACACAACGGATGCCCGAGTCGCCCCCACCTGGCCTGCGCCAGGCGTTTTTCGCGGTTTATGTGCATCCTCACTCTCCGCAAAAGCTGCTCTTCCAAGGTCACGCAGCAGCCTCGGTATGGGGCTGGACCTGCAATCGCGCGCCCTAAGCAGCCAGGGCCAGTGATCCACGACCAACGAGGGACCTCCGATGGCCGCGGGCTGTGCGCGGGAAGCAAGTAGCAGTCCCGCCAACTCCGAGCTAGTATGCTCTGGAAGTCCCGCAGGCAGCCCGGGGAGCCCCGACTCCCAGTAGCGACCCGCTCTTCCCCGGGAAGATCCCCCGCTGAGGGGAGTCGCGGCCCAGGGGCGCGCGCAGCACAGACCAGACCGCAGCGCGGAGCAGCGCACGCGCACAAGCTCGCCGCCTAGGAGACGGCAGGCGTGGAAAGTTCCAGCCGGTTCGGGAGCCATAGGTAGAAGGCGCGGCGCGGGGGCCGGGCTGCGGGGGGCGGGGCGGCCGAAGGAGTACGGCCTCCTGGAGCCTCTGGGGGGCGGGTCTGCGTCGCAGCAGCAGACGGGGCTAGGGTCCCGGTGAGGTCCGCGCTTAGGGAGCCGGAGCGCCGTGGGCTGCGGCGCGCGGGCCTCGCGGAAGGGGGTGGGGCGCCGGCCTACCCAGGGGGCGGGGCGCGCCGAGGGGGCGTGGCGCGCCGTGTGCGCAGCTGCCGAGCCTTAAATCCCGGGCTCGCGCGGCCGGAGAGTGCTTTCGCCGCCTGGGAGCCTTTCGGCCCAGTCGTTCGCGCGTACCCTCTCTGTGCCCTCCTGGTCCCCGCCCCTCCGCGTCCCGGCACTACGCTCAGTTCGGAGCCCCGCGCGCCGAGCGTTCGGACATGCCCCGCTACGAGCTGGCTTTGATTCTGAAAGCCATGCAGCGGGTGAGTGACCTTCCCTCAGAGCCCGTCTTCCCGCGCGGTGTCCCCGCCGCCGATAGGCCCCCGTTCTCCGCGTGCCCGGGCGCGGCCCGGAGGCGGCCAGGCCCGCGGGTAGGTGGGCGGGCGAGCGGGTGGAGGGGGCGCGCGTGGGCCGGCCCGCTCGGCCCGGCCGCGTGCGCGCGGGAGGCGGGGGTGTGCCCGAGCGTGTGCGCGGCCGCGGGAGGGTGTGCCTCGCACGCGGGCTGGCGGGAGGGCGGCCGGGGGGCGGGGCGGCCATCAGCCCCGGTCCCGGCCCGCGGAGTCCAGTGGAAGGCCCGCGGGAGGACACGCGCGAGCTCCCGGCCCCGGCCCGCCCCGCCCGTCGTGAAGCTGCTCGTCGCCAGCCCCGCCGCCCGCTTCGTCCTGCCTGCCCGCCGGATCGCCCGCCCGCCGCCCCGCAGCCCCCGCGTTCAATAAAACCTTCATCCAAAGTGTGTTTGTGCAGTTTACGATCTGATTCGCTTGTAACCGCTCTCACGTTAAAAAAAAAAAAAAAAAAAAAAATTCTTTGACTTCTCTTTTTCTGACTTCAGCGAAAATCCTGCTCCCGGTGCCCTTAGCCCGGTTTCATTCATCCCAAGTTGTGGCCTTGCTTGCGCCTTGCGAAGACTTTTCTCCCCCCAGCTTTTGATTGCTCTTGAGGTAGGGGCTTTCAGATTTGGAGGGATGGTAAGCGAACCAGCAGCCCGTTCACTTCAGGTGATGGCGCGGCCGAGGACAGGGGTCGGCGGCTGAAGGCAGCTCTTCATCCTCTGTTGTGGTCAGGCACTCCTCAAGTCGTCGCCGAAAATCCCATTCTTCCGAGAATTCGGTAACGTAGAGTGTGGTCTATGCTCTTCTCCCTCCAATCCCTACCGGCTACAATAAAATGATAATCGTCGTCCCTCATCTTAACTTTGGAAACATAGCATTTTTTCCTACAGCTCTAAGAATGTTACACATTTTATGTTTGAATCAGGTGTTGGGTTATTTTCGAAGAGTACCTGAGTTTGTTTGAACTCAAGCCTGAGATCGTGTTTCTAGACTCTTAATGAGAAAACAGCAATCGTGGAGCAAGAGATTGTTAGGAAGTGTGCCTTGCACGGGGTCAGCTGAGGAGACACCAGGGGTGTCTGATAAGGTCCAGAGAATGCTGGTCAGGCATGCCTTTGTGTCCCCAAGCTTGCTGTCCCTGCACTTGGGAGAATGTATTTATCCTCTTGATGGTTCTCTTCCTTGGCCTTCTTCTACCAGGCAGGATGCATGCTTAGAAAGGATAGGAACAATGGAGGAGGAAAGCAAGTTAAGAGTGGAAGCATTTTTAATTAAGTGGAGATTCTTCTAGTCTTCGCTCTAACTGCTTTTTAGATAATGTTACAGAACCTGGGAAATGTCTGAAATTCCTGTTGTTTACCTTCTTGTCTTAGGGAGGTAGCAGGTGATCACTGAAGAGGCAGTGTGTAGGCATATTTGTTTATTCCATAACCCTTGATATGAAAACTGCTGTGCTCTGGTTGAAAAGGCTGCAAGTATATTGATTAAATATGTTTCTTTCACCATGTTCTGGTATTGTTTTTGTATACTGTAACACCCCAGAATTCAGTCTTCAGTGGCGCATACAATTTTTACTCTAGTTCAGACAAGCCAAATTTCTATTGGTTAAAATAATAAAGGCCTTCCTTGAAATCCTTGCCTTAGGACAGGGGCCAAAAAAACTGTATAGATAATCAAGAAGTCCCAGGAAGGGAGGAAGAGGAGGAGGAAGAGGAGGAGGAGGAGGAGGAGGAGCAGCAGCAGCAGCAGCAGCAGCAGCCGCCGCAGGAGGAGGAGGCACCCAAGGCAGTAGATAAGAAGTGTTGAGATTGTTTTGTGATCCTTGACCTAAATAAACTCATGTTTTCTGTTTGAAACTTGTCTCTAAGCTAGTGGTAAATATGAAATAAGCAGAGATGAACAGATATCAATGATTTTGATTGCTTTCTATTTAGGAAAACTTACTCTAACTAGGATGAATACTTTGGGAAAAATTAATGAAAGTTTGCACTGGATTTGTTTGGTTCACACAGTCATGAAACTTGACCACCTTCAGCAGGATCTAAGGAAACCTGATTTCCAATCAAAGGCAGTTGGTGTTACTGTTGAAGGAAAGCCATCTGTAATCCTCAATTCTAAGTTGCATCTCTTGTTTTTAGATTCTGGGACATTTACTTAACAGTGTAGTCCTTTGATAGCTTTCCCTTGTTCTTTAATCATGTATGTGTCTTGGAATTGAGGAATATATTAGGTAATTTTGTAGCAGATACAGGAGAGTGTAGCCCAGCATTTGCTTAGACTCCCAGTCCTGTTTTTTGCCTGCCTAAAGAACATTCCTATTCTCTTTGGGGGAGGGGCTGTGTTTATTCTTTGTGTACCTCTATTTTTATTTTGATTACTCTCTATATGTGTTTTTTAATATTGAGCTCAGTGAATTTTTACATTAAGAGAAAGATACATGTTGAGATTTACAACATCTACTGTAGCAAAATTACTTGTGGGAGTTCACATGGAAAGGTACCAAGCTGTAGTGTATGGAGTAAGTACTTCGTGGTGGTGTAAATTTTAGTCACTCAGAAGTTCAATGCCATCTTTTTCTCATTTTGCAGTTGAGAACTTGTTATGAATCTGCTTTTATTCAACTTGCTGATTTGTGTGTTTGTGAATGTAGATTTACCAGTCTGCCCCAAAAGAACGTTGATTTGCAGGTATCATTTAGATTGAGTTTTTATGTATTTGTATAAAAAAGTTGTAATTTCTATATTCTCCCTATTCTTACTTTAACGTAAATAGTAGGTAAAAGTACATTCCAAAATAACAAAGTGAAGTAATGAATATTGTGAAACCAGGGCTATGAAGGTGATGACAAGTCATTTGAAAAAGTGGTTGCTTAGACCATATTTATAGAAGAGTCTCCAGAATAAAGATTTTGGAAGTCCTATTACCCTTACATCAAATAGCATCAGAAGAGTTTTATTCACTACTTGTGGAAAGACATAGCTGCAAAGACCAAGACTTCATATTATCAATCTCATCTCAATAAGAGGAAGACCTTTTCTAACAACTGAGAAAGAAAAGGATTGCCTGTGAGATGGTGAGTGCTCTCCTCCACCTGTCCCCTGCATTGGGAACTTTCAGGTGGCCAGGAGAGAAGGTGGGTGAGCTCTGATAACGACTTCTGAGTTGCTTCCTATGAAAATGGCTGGTAATCTCTGATTTCATTTTGTAATTAAGTTTTAAAGATTGATATTTAATTTCACTTAAGTAAAAGCTGATTTCTAGTATATGAGCCATAACTCCACACATTGTGGAGGAACCTACAAAACTAGGATTAATATAGGAAGAATTTTGAGGAGAAAATATGTGTAGTACTTAAACTTTGGTTAGGGACACTTTAATTATCATGTCTTATTCTGTTTGCTTATGAGACAATCACAGTTGGCATAGATTTGTAAAAGCCCTGAGGAAAATTTTTTTTTTTTTGAAATCATCATTTAGAAATTTTAAAATGAGAATGGTTTAAATAATTAGTTCAATTACTAAATGAGTGCAATGAAGTAGCATTTATATATCTTCTGTGTTTTTATACTAGAAAAATAGTTACTTGGGAAATTTTAAATTCTTGTTAAAATAAGTTACTATATTTAGTATGTATTTTTTATTTCTTGAAAAACAGATTATACATTACGGTTTAATATAACCAGTTGAAGTTATTTGTAAGGAGTTTTATGATG
>PVKA01018426.1:19910-43987 GCA_004027165.1 Ctenomys sociabilis | reverse complement strand
GTTAGGAAGGGGTTAGAGTTAGTGTTAATATTAGGGTTAGGCTGAGGATTTACATTTAGGGTTAGGGTTAGGGTTTATGTTAGGGTTATGAGAAAGTTAGAGTTAGGGTTAAGGTTACCATCATGGTTAGGGTTAGTGTTAGGATTTAGAGTTATGTTTAGTGTTCATGTTAGGGTTAGGATAGTGTTAGGGTTAGTGCTAGGTTTTCAGTTAGTGTTAGTTTTTGGTTTAGGATACAGTTAGTGTTAGGGTGGGGTGAGCATCAGTGTTAGGGTTACGATTAGCATTACTATTAGGGTTAGGGTTGGGCTTATGTTTCGGATAGAGTTAGAGTTATGGTGAGTGTTAGTTTAGGGTTAGGGTTAGGTTTAGCATAAAGTTAGGGTTAGGGTTAGGTTCAGGATTTATGGTTAGAATTAGTGTTATGCTTATGGTTAGGATAGTGTTAGGGTTAGTGTTTGATTTAGGGTTAGGGTTAGTTTGGGCTTAGAATATAGGTATAGTTTGGGCTACGGATAGGGTGAGGGATACAGTTAGGAATAGGGTTGGGGTTAGGTTTACCATTAGGGATAGGGTTGTTTATGATTACGGTTAGTCTAGAGTTAAGTTTAGGATGAGGATGGAGTTAGGGTTATGGTTTGATTCAGGGTTAGGGTTAGGTGAGTTTTAGGATTAGGGCTAGGGTTAGTGTTAGTGTTAGGGTTAGGGTAGAGTAATGTTTATGGTTAGGGTTAGGGTTAGTGTTGGGATTTAGGGTTAGGGCTAGGGTTAGTGTTAAGATTAGGGTCAGCATAGTGTTAAGTGTAGTGTTAGCACTAGGGTTAGGGTTAGGGTTAGGGTTGATGTTACCTTTAGGATAAGGGTAGAGTTAGATTTAGGGTAGGGTTAGAATTTAACATTAGAATTAGGGTTTGTGCTAGCTTAGGGTTAGGGTTAGGGTTCAGGTTAGTGTTAGGGTTAGGGTTAGGATAGTGCTAAGGTTAGTGTTAATGTTTGGAGTAGTTTTCAGATTAGGCTTCAGTTTCAGGGTTAGTGTTATGGTTACATATGATCAGGATTATCATTTAGGGTTAGACTTAGTGTAGGGTTATTGTAAGGATATAGGGTTAGTTTTAGTGTTAGTGTTAAGTTGACGATAGGTTTAGGGTTAGGGTTATTTTAGAGTTAGGGTTAATGCTATGGTTAGGGTTAACGATATGGTTAGGATAGAGTTAGTGTTAGGTTTATAGTGAGGTTCAGAATTTAGTGTTAGTGTTAGGGTTTGGGTTAGTATTAGGGTTAGGATGCAGCGTTAGCGTTAGGGTTCTGGTTAGCTTAACTGGTATGGTTATTGTTATGATTTTGTCTTATAGTTAGGATTAGTGTTAGCTTTAGGTTTAGGATAGAGTTAGCATTAGTGTTAGGTTAAGCATTGGTGCTCAGGCAGGAGATAGTTAGGGCTAGGATTTAGGGCCAGGGTTAATGTTAGAGTTAGGATTGAGTTAGGGTTAGGATTGAGATTCAGTGTGAAAGTTACGGTTAGTGGTAGGGGTAGGGTTATGGCACCATTAGTGTTAGGATTAGGATTCAGAGTTTGGGTCAGTGTTAGGGGTAGTGTTATGATATTGTTAGGGTTAGTATTAGTGTTTGGCTTAGGGATTGGTTTCAGAGAAAGTTAAGGTTAGATGTAGGATTTAGGGTTATAGTTATGATTAGGGTTTGGTTTGGCATTTAGGGTAAGAGTTAGTGTTGGGTTAGGGTTAGGATAGTGTTAGCATTTGTGTTAGGTTTATGGTTAGGTTTATTTTTATGGTTGGTATGGTTTTGTGTTAGGTTTAGGGTTAGTGTTAGGTGTAGGTTTAGCATAGCTTTAGGATCAGTGTTAGGTTAAACATTGTGGCTCGGTTTAGGATAGGTTTAGGATTTAGGGTTCGTGTCAGGGTTAGGATAGTGTTAGGGTTAGTATTAGTGTTAGGGCTTTGGTTACAGTTAGGATAGAGTTAGTGTTAGGTTAGTGTTAAATTTTAGGGTTTGTGTGAGGCTTAGTGTTAGGGTAATGTTTTGGGTTGCTCTAGGGTGAGGGTTAGGATAAGGATAGAGTTATTGTTAGGGCTAGGTTTAGGGTTTGGGTTTATGGTTAGAGTTACATTTAGGATTAAGGTAAGTGTCAGGATAAAGTTTGGGTTAGGTTTAGGGTTAGGGTTAGGATAAAGTTAGTGTTACTGTTAGGGTAACAGTTATGATTATGGTTAGGTTAAGAGTTAGGATTTAGAGTTTTGGTTAGTGTTAGGGTTAGTGCTAGAATAGTGTTAATGTTAGTGCTAGGGTTAGGGTTAGGTTTTGGTTTAGGAAATAGCTATGTTTAGGGTTATGGTTAGGGTGAGGTTTGGTTAGAATTATGATTAGCATCATTGTTAGTGTTGGGGTTAGGGTTACCTTTAGGATAGAGTTAGGAATAGGGTTAGTGTTAGTGTTAGGGTGAGGGTTTGGGTTTGGATAGTTAGGTTTATGGTTAGGGTTAGGGTTAGGATTTATGTTTAGAATTAGTGTTAGGTTTAGGTTTAGGGTTAGGATAGTGTTACAGTTAGTGTTAGATTTAGGGTTAGGTTTAGGGTTAGAATACAGTTAGGGATAGGGTGAGGGTTACAGTTAGGGTTAGGCTAGTTAGAGTTATGATTAGGGTTAGCCTAAGGTTTAGGTCCAGTATTTAGGGTTAGGGTGAGGATGGAATTAGGGTTCTGGCTTGATTTTAGGTTCGGGTTAGGATTTAAGGTTTGGGTTAGTGTTAAGGTTAGGGTTAGGATATTGTTAGGCTTAGTGTTAGAGCTACATTTATTGTTAGTTTTATGCTTACAATAGAGTTATGGTTATGGTTAGAGTTAGGGGGAGCGTTTGGATTTATGGTTAGAGCTAGTGATAGGATTATGCTCAGGATAGTGTTATGTTTAGTTTTAGGGTTAGGTTAAGTGTTAGTTAGGGTAGAGTTAGTGTCAGGGGTAGAGTTAGAATTTTGGGTTAGGGTTAGAGTTTGTGATTGTATTGCTTAGTGTTAGGGTTATGTTTCAGGTTAATCTTAGGGTTAGGGTTAGGATATGGATAGAGTTACTGTTAGGGCTAGGTTTTGGGTTTGGATTTATGGTTAGATTTAGAATTAAGGAAAGTGCTAGGATAAGATTAGAGTTAGGTTTAGGGTTAGGGTTACGGTTACGGTTACAGTTAGTTATAAAATAGTGTTAGAGTTATTGTTAATATTATGGTTTGAATTTTGATAGTGTCAGGATTAGTGTTAGAGTTAGGATTATGGTTAGGGTTATGGTTAGTGTTAGGTTTATTTTTAAGGTTAGGGCTAGTTTTTGGTTCTGATTAGGGTAACTGTTAGGATAAAGTAAGGATTACAGTTAGGATTAGGTTTAGTTTAAGGTTAGGATTTAGAGTCACTCTTTAGAGTTAGGTTTGGGGTTAAGGTTAGGGTTAGGGTTAGGATTAGCATTTAGTGTTAGTGTTAGGGTTTGGTTAGTATTAGGGTTAGAAAAGCCTTAGTGTTAAGGTAATGGTTACAGTTAGGGTTTCGATAGTGTTATGGTTAAAGTTAGGTTTAGGATTAGGATTTTGTGTTAGTGTTAGAGTTTGGTTAGTATTAGGGTTAGGATAGTGTTAATGTTTGGCTTAGAGTTGTGGGATAGGGTTATTGTTACGGTTAGGGTTATGATTTTGTGTTATATTTGGGGTTAGTGTTAAGTTTCAGTTTACAATAGCTCTACAATTAGTATTAGGTTAATCGTGGCTCGGGTTAGGATAGAGTTAGGGTTAGGGTTTAGTGTTAGGGTTAGGTTTAGAATGTAGCATTAGGGTTAGGGTTAGGATAAATACAGGGCTATTTTTAGTGTTACGGTTATGTTTAGGCTAAGGATTTGCATTAGGATTTAGAGTTATGGTTACTGTTAGAGTTAGGACTAAGTTAGTGTTAGGCTTAATGCTCCATTTAGGGTTAGTGTTAAGTTTCTGGTTAGGATATAGTTAGGGTTAGTTTTGTAGTTAGGGTGAGGTTTAGTTAGGATTATATTTAACGTTAGTGTTTGGGTTAAGGTTATGGTTTTGTTTAGGATAGAGTTAGGGATAGTTAGTGCTAGTGTTAGTGTTCATTAGTGTTAGGGTAAGTATTAGGGTTAGGATAGAGTTAGGTTTAGGTTTAGGGTTAGAATTTATGGTTATAATTAGTATTAGGAGTTGTGTTAGGGTTAGGATAGTGTTAGGGTTAGTGTTATATTTAGGGTTAAGGTTAGGTATAGGGTTAGACTATACTTAGGTTAGGGATAGGGTGAGTTCTATGGTTAAGGTTATGGTTACCATTAGGGTTATGTTTAGGGATAGGGTTAGGTTTACGGATACTGTTAGTGTTAGGATTTAGGGTTTGGGTTAGTGTTCCTGTTATGGTTTGGGTGAGGATGGAAATAGGGTCTTGTTTGATTTAGGGTTAGGTTTACAGTTAAGCGTAGGGTTAGGTTTACAGTTAAGCGTAGGGTTAGTGTTAGGATTTAAGGTTATGGTATTGTTAGGGTTAGGAGTTGGATAGTGTTAATGTTAATTTTAGAGCTAGGGTTAGTGTTAGGTTAGGGTTAGAGTAGAGTTATGGTTGGGGTTAGAATTATGGTTAATGTTGGGGTTAAGGTTCAATGTTAGTGTCGGTGTTCGGTTTAGGGTTAGGTTTAGTATGGTGTTAGGCTTAGGGTTAGGATTTAGGTTTAGGGTTAGTGGTAGGTTTAGGGTTAGGTTTAGGGTTAACTTTTAGGTGTATAATTGAGGTTGCATATGATAAGTGATATGGTTAGGACCTCGAGTTACTGTTCGGGTTATTGTAAGGATTTGGGATTAAGGTTAGAGTTAGTGGTAGGGTCATTGTTAGGTTTAGGAAAGAGTTAGGGTTACGGTTAGGAGATAAGGATAGAGTTAGGGTTAGGGTTGGGAATTAGGGATTGAGTTAGGGTTAGGATTAGGTTTATGGTTTAGGGTTAGTGTTACAGTTAGGGTTATGGTTAAGGTTAACGTAGTGTTTGGGTTTGTGTATTAGGGTTATTGTTAGTGTTAGGCTTAGGCTTAGGATTAGAATAATGTTATGGTTAAGGTGAGGGTTAAGCTGGGCATGATTGAGCCTAGAAATATGCCTCAGTTCACCACATTTAGATCTACTGAACTCGAACTTCACTGGCTGGACCTGAGCTACGTCCTCAGTAAAATACTGCCACACAGAGCTCCACAAATGATCAAGATTATTCACCATAGGCTGAGGATGTGGCTCAGTGGTAGTGCTCTTGCCTTGCATGCACCAAATAAAAAATATAAAAAGACAATCATTGTAGAGATGAAGGGATGATTCAACATACATAAATCAATAAATGTGATAGTTTTCTCCAGGTGACATAATACTGTAGCCAACACTTGTGACTTAAACAATGGAAACATCTTTCTTTTGTAGATCTGAGAGAACTTAAAGGTGCTGCCATGGTTGGTGTCCTCTGAAAACTCTCTCTCTCTCTCTTTCTCTTCCTGTCTCTCTGTCCTCTCTCTCTTTCCATCCCTCTCTCTCCCTCCCTCCCTCTCACTCCCTCCGTCTCTTTCTTTGTCTCTCATTCTCTTTCTGTCTTTATCTCTTTCTGTCTCTTTCTCTGTCTGTTTCTCTCTTTCTGTCTTTCTCTGTCACTCTCCTGTCTCTCTCTTTCTGTCTCTCTTTCCCCCCTCTCTCCCTCCCTTTGTCTCACTCACTCCATCTTTCTCTCTGTCTCTTTTAGTCTTTTTTTCTATCTCTCTTTTCTTACTCTTTCTGTCACTCTTTGTCTCTCTCTTTCTCTATCTTTCAGTATCTCTCTCCTTCCCTCTCTCCCCCTCAGTCTCTCTCTACTTTTACTCTCTCTCTCCCTCACCCCCTATCTCTGTCTGTCTGTCCTATATCTCTCTCCTTCCCTCTCTGTCTCTCTCTCCACCTCCTTCTGTCTCTGTCTCTGTCTCTCTCTCGCTCGCTCTCTCTCTCTGCCTGTCTCCTCTTTCATCTTTTCTCCCTTTGCCCCCAGGATGTTCTTTGAACGCAGGTCATTGCTTTTGAGATGCACAATTGCTTTTATTAATTTTTACATGAAGACAAAGTCTCTCTTAGTTGTTTTCATTGGTATTAAACATGATCCTTTTATCTCTGCCTCCCAGAGTACTGGGATGACAACTATGTGGCAGAATGTTTTGCTAACATTTCCTCTTTTGTAAGTAAGATAGTCATATTTTATTCAGTTCTGTCCTAACAGCCTCCTTTTAAAGTGTCATCACCTGTAAGAAAAGAGACCTATTTAAATATAGTGACATAATGGGGAGCTGGGATTGGAGTTGCAAAACATTGATTTCAAGGGAACACAACAAGTCCACTATATTTCCTTTAGTTGTCTCCAAATATTTATATTTTTTCATATGCAAACTACATTATTCCTAACCTCAACAGCCAAGGAACTTGAATGCTATGATGAGACAGGTGTAAGATATATATTCCCATTCCAAAATGAAGAAATCAGAGAGTAAGTGACAAGCTGCTTCTGATGGCAGGCTTTCTAGTGGCCAGTGAGTTGAGGAAATTCAACTGTGTAGCAGTATATGATTTTACACTTTGATGCAGAATCTGCCACTCATTTTAGTTCATGTGTGGTTTGCTCATTATTTTGTTTGCATTTCCATCCATGCCTCTTCTCTCACAGCTATGGTGAGCTCAATCGAGCTTCAGCCCAAATGGCTAAAAAACAAACATCACGGCGGAGCTTCTTTGAAAGGTAGGAATAACCCAATGATGAAACAGCAGAAGACTCAAAGGCTGCCAATCAAAGGAACATCTATTACAAGTCTACCAAGAGTCTCACTGAAATTATGGATTCATGGAAACAAGCCATTCACATTTTTCAAGACCATTTCATATAACATGTGGTGACTGGCTATGCAGCGAGGCTACGGGAACTTCTACACTCCCTCGCAATACAGTTATCAAAAGCTCTGTATCAACGAGTAAGGCTTTGAAGTTTCTCAGAAGGAAAGGGATGACCACAAAGAGCAGAAATAATTGTTGAAACCTGCCACTTTATCAAATGTTCTTACACTAACAGTATCCTTCTTAGTGGATGATCATAAAGCTAAAGCTAGGAAAATCTTTACTACTTGTGAGTTGATCCTGACTGCTGCTAAAGATATCTGTAAAGAACTTTTAGAAGAGGCTACAATTCAAAAATGGAAAATTTTACTCTTTGGGTGAGTGCCATAAGTAGGCAAATTGACAAAGTAGCAGAGTATGTAGAGGCATAATTCTTAGGACCAATGAGTCACTTTTGGTATACTATTCATGTTGGTGACTCTAGACAAGATGACAAGGCACAAACACTTATTCTGTGCAATATATTTTGCAAGAGGATGTACATGCCGATATGTTGTTCACTACTGTTAGCAACTAACACAACAGTTGAAGAAATATTTGAGTCTTCTGATAGTTATATATTAGAATTGAAGTTGTTATTTGGCATTGGTATGACAGACACTCAGGGATGTATGGCCAGAGGGGCCTCTGAATCAAGAGGCAGATCTCACAAACCCCCGAGGTGTAAGGCTAGGCCCACAAAGTTGTGACTTCCTGGATGACAAGCATATCCTGAACAAATTATTCATTCAAAAATACAGAGTAAATTTTTGAGGGGAAGTACTCAAATTTTTCCATCATTGGATTTTGGAAGTGTGGAGTTTTCTTTCTCTTTGATTTTTCCCCCTTTTGAAATTTTTCTTCCTACCTTTGTCTTTGGATTTATTTCAACCTTCAATATTTCTTTTTTCTTTTTCTTGATTCTCTTATCTGTTAATTTTACTTAATACTACTAATCTCCTTATACTATTCAATAGGATCTTTTACATCACTTTTCTCCCCACATCTTCATTAAACAATCATTCAAATATTATTTTTTTTCATTGTCTGCTTCCCTGTCCTCTTTGTTTTTACTAATATAAATCATTTAAGCTTTATGTATCTTTAGATAGTTTACTCTATGCTATTATTGTTGAATATTGTTCTATTGTTAGAGGAGGTATAGTAACTGCATTTGTAGATATTACTGTAAATGAATATTTGGTTTCTGTAAGTGCTTACATTCCAATTACAGAACTTTTTGCTAAGGATGGTACACTATTAGTCATAGGATATGTAAATATCATTTGTCTTTGATGTTATTATCTCTGATTTTATTGCATTTGCCAAGGTGGCAGAGTTTTTTCTATTTCCTGGTTTCTTCTGTATGCCAATATCTGGATTGCCTTGTGTCATTAACAATACTGTGACTGCGCAAAATAAATTGCAGTTTCTCCTATATAAACTGAGGGCAAAGAAATTGAGGTACAGCCCAGCAGGGGACGTTTGCTCTAGCTGATGGAATTTGGTGACACAGAGAAACTGAAGTGCAGCCCAAGAAGCCAAGTTCAGCCCAGACAGCAGTTCGGTGGCCTAGTTCCTGGAGGAGAGTGTGAGACTTGTGGCTGGGCCCAGTGAGCTGAGGCAAATGGTAAGGCCAAGCTGGGTCCAATGTGAGGTCCAGCCCTATAGGAAGATTCTTGCAGCATGAAAGTGGCAGGCGGTAACTTAGGTGAAATAGTCTGCCTGGAAGACTCCAGGTATATGAAGGTGAGGTGCCCAGACAAAACTCATGGGAACTAGTTTACATACAAATTCCCAATTCACAATCTGCATTGCTGTATAGCTACTTGAAAAAGAACTCTTTATTTTTTTTTCTGTGATTTTTTTGTAAAAGTTTGACAGTAAGTAGCTGTATCACTGGAGTCAACTCTCTCTGTAAAAAGTTTGATTTTTTTAAAGAAAAAATGGTATCCCTCCTGTATCAGAGATTCTTGTTTTATGTGTGTTCCAAGATTTTGCCTTCTCTATTGATTGAGAGCGAGATGCTGGTTTCCACTTGACACTGTCCTCTGCCCTTCAGTGTAGGGCTTTTGTGAAGTCATTACCCAAGTAGCTCCCAGTAGTAACACCAAGGGAAAACATGTGGTTAAGACAGGTGTGGTTTTCTATTTGCAGAAGAACAATTAGCATTACTAACAACAGCTAGAGAAATTTAGAAATTGACAAGCTTTTGTAATTAATGGGTTTGAACTTTAGAACTTAGAAGCAGACATTATACCTGTACAACTACAAAGGTCTTGAACTGGGAGTTTGCATTTAAATTAGTTCTCCTGTGTTCTGTCTGGGTAACTTCCCTTTGTACATCTAGAGTCTTCCAGGTGGACTAGCTTACCCTAGTTAACTGTTGCCACCTCTGTGTCTGACGAATGCTCCTATAGTCATGTGCCTAGTTCTGGGCTTGGCTGGGCCCAGCAGTATGGAATTGGTCAGATGCTCCTGGTGGCTTCTGGTTGCAGGGCTCCTTCTTTTCAGGCCCATCAAGGTTGAATTTCTTTCTTTCTTTCTTTCTTTCTTTCTTTCTTTCTTTCTCCCTCTTTCTTTCCTTCCTTCCTTAATTCCTTCCTTCCTTCTTTTTTTCAACCTCTAAATGTTTTATTGAAAAGAAATTGGTCCAGGGAGATAACTCAGTGGCATAAGCACCTGCCGTTAAAGTATAAGATCCTGAGTGGGATCCTTGGTAGCAGAAAAAAAATTAAGAAAACAAAGGTCCAGGGAGATAGTCCAGTAGAATAAGTGCTTGTCTGGCTAGCACAAGGTCTTGAATTTGATCCCTGGTACCACAAAAAAAAGAGAGAAGAAAGAAAAGAAATAACATTATTCACATAAAATTATAATAGATGCTCATAACCATTTTATTCATCATAGCCTCAAATCAAAAATAGGTCAGGTCCTCACCAATAAGAGAACAATGAAGTTTAAACAATGAAGTTGTTGCCTTCAAGCAACAACACGGATGCTTCTCAGATATTATGCTAAGTAAAAAAAACTGATGTAAATAAAGTACATACTGTATATAATAATACAAAGCAGATCAATGGCTCTCTAGGGTTAAGGGTAAATGAACTGCAAACGCTATTTTTCAAGTGTGATACTAATATTCAGAGGCCCATAACTTTATATCATTGGAAGTGAGGATATTACAGAGAGATGGCAAAGTTTGATTTTGCAAAGCTACTGTGGGGGCACAATAGTAAATCCTATAGCTATATAAGATATCGCATATCATATATATACGTGTATACACACACACACACACACACACAAATTTCTGTCTTTGTACCAGGTGAAGAGCAAAGAAACTTTATATTTAATGTGTTCTGCAACTTCTGTTTAGCTACTGAAAATTAATGGGTAGAGGAATGGAAAATCCTAGATCAAAATGAACGCTATTCCAAGCATTCCTCAAACAAATCCGCACAAGTAGTTATTTAAAAAAAAAAAACACTTACTTCAATGAAGTAAAATAAAAAGAAGAAACATAAGGCCTTCACCCAAATATCCGAAGAAAAATAATGTGAAGATGTGAAAATGTAAATTACAGACAGCTAAATCATATCTTAACAAAATTTGCTAAGGAGTAAAGAAATTTCAGGAGAGGTATTTGTTAGGACAAAGTGAGGATTTTTTTTAAATACATGAAAACAATAAACAAAATACTTCAGACAAGCAACAGTATAGTGAAGAGATCCCAAAGCTTAAAAAACATAAGAAAATAATATGTGAACTGTAGTACAGCAAAAGTTAGGAAGCTCAGAGAAAGAAAACATGAAGACCAGATGATCAGAGAAATAAAGGCAAAGGTAAGTTAGAAGAATGGCTATAACACATCATGAAGGATGCAAAACAGAAATGAGGAAACTAAAACAGACAGTGTTTAAAGAAAAATCTGTGAAAGAAAACTGTTATGAATTGGAGTACTCAGGGACAAGGCAAACTATTTGAACACAACTAAGATCTAGGTGTCTATGTATATCTATATCCATTTCTATCTATATATCTGTCTTATGAAAGAATCCCTCAAAAAACAACATTATGGCCCTGGCATAAAAATCCATAGAGAGACCAGTGGAATAAAATATGCTCCAAGTTAAATCTTAAATATATGAAAAATTGATTTTGACAAGGATGCCAATAATGTTTAATGGGGAAATTTAAAAAGTAATTTCAACTAATGGCCCTGGAGAAACATTGGATATCCACATGAAAGAGATTGCAGATGAATTCTTACTCTGCATCTTACACAAAGATTAACCCAAAATTGATTAAAGGTCTAAACTGTAGAGCAAAAACTGTGTTTCACATAGAAGAAAACTTAGAAAACAACTTCACAATATTTGATTTGGCAATGACTTAACTGTGACACCAAAAACATAGACAACAAAATAAATAATGGATAAACTTTGTTTCATAAAAATTAAAAATACTACAGGGCTGGGGAGATGGCTCAGTGGAATAAGTGTCTCCCTGCCACGCACAAGAGCCTGAGTTCAATCCCGGGTTCCACCAAAAAAAAAAGAAATCAAAAATATTTGTGCACCAAAAAGTATACTCAGAGCAATGAAAAATTCATAGACCAAAAGAAACATTTTAAAAAATACAAGATATGTCTCATACATATTTAGAATATCTAGACTTTCTATAACTCAATAATCAAAATAACTCAGCTAAAAAATGTTCAATGACTTTGACAAAATATTTCTGCAGACAAGACGCACAGATTGCCGGTGCGTTAAAATTTTGAATGCTCAATATTAAATTAAAAATATTCAATGCTTCAGATTCTCAGTAAAATTTTCTGTGGCTTAAGAAATGCTCATTGAAAATGCTCAACATCACTGATCTTTAGGAAACAGAATTTAAGCAATGAAGTAACACTTCATACTGACCTGGATGCCCATTATTAAAAGATAACACGCACTGACAAAAATGTGGAGAAATAGGAATCTCTGTGCTTTATTGAAGACAATGTAAAACAATACAGCTTGTGAAAGAGACAATGTAACAGTGCCCAAAAGATACAACCAGGACAATGAGAAATCTCCTAAACATCTGTGGGTTACAGTGCAAAAGCTATGCCCACTGGGACAGGAGTGGTTGTTCTGTTGACACTGACTGAATTACATAGGAAGATATGCAAAAATACACAGTAGTCTACCACTGATTCCAGAAAACTGCAGAAGCTGCATTATTTTGACATTACTCAATTTTTTTAACAAGTAAAAAAAAATTTTTTTACAAAGTAAATAATGATTACAGTGATCAGATAATAATATAAATGGCAGTTCTCTAAAAAGAAGACTTCAATATGTATTCCAGATCTTCCTCGATCCCGCCCCACACCTGCCTAGCCAGAGTGACTAGCCTGAGACAGCAGTGCCGACTTCAGTATCCTCCTGGATCCTGCCCCCAAGCCCTAGAGTGAGTAGGAATTTGCATGACTCACCCAGCTTCCCAGATCAGTGAATGTGTGGTGAGTTTGAGGGAGAGCCTTTGGCTTCTTCCTGCATCCGCTACCTGGATCCCCACCCCCAAGCCCTCCAAGTAAGCAACCAGCCTGAGACCTCAGGGTGCACTTACGAGCAACCGGAACCCCTGCCCCAAAGCCCACTGAGCAAGTGGGAATTTGCCCGACTCCCAGGGCATCAATGTTCGGTGAGTCTGAGGGAGACACTTTGGCTTCTCCCTGCATGCTCTGCACCATCCAGAGCCCCAGGCCCCAAGATATCCTACCCAGAGACCTGCCTGAGACATCCAGACAGATCTATCTGGCAACTCTCCACAGCCACTGCCCCCAAGCCCACCATAGGAGCGAGAACTTTTGATGACTGTCCTGGCACTCGATCCACTCTTGCCCAGCCTGGTGAGTGTGACAGAGAGCTTCTGCATGGCCCAGTGCTCCCTAACCAGGGACCCAACAAAGGAGAATCACAGGAGTGGCAGCAAAAAGGTACTGAACACAACAGCTACATCCAGGCCAGGCATAACTGGATAATCTCAAACCTAATAGACTGGCATCCGAATCTCATTATGCACTAAGGTAATAGCTGCACCAAAGCTCTACACCAAAGGTCGGAAGTCAGTACTATACAAAATGACCAAGACAAGGAGAACAATGCAATCTCAGGCTTCAAGTCAACCAATAAGTGCAGAGGACAGTAGCTCAGCTGAAATAAATGAATTAACAGAGATGGAAGCAAAGGAACAACAGCAGAAAGGTATACAGGAACTCAGACAAGAATGAATGCCTGAAATAAAAAAAAAAAAGAAATATTTGAACACATAGCATCTAAAGTAAAGAATAAATTCCAGAAATATCTGGGGGAAACCCAATGCTCACCAAGAACAAGTGCAGAGAACACTATTCCAGCTGAAACATATGAATCAACAGCATCTGAAGTAAAGAAACAACAGCAGAAGGGTCATGAGGAACTCAAAGCAGAAATAATTTCTGAAATAAAAAAAGAATTTTTTCAAATCATATCATCTGAAATAGAGAAACAATTCGGGAAATACACAGAGGAAACCCAATTTTTAAGAAACTCTACAGAAAAAGAATTAATAGCTACATCTAAAGAAGACATAAATTTAAAAAATAGAGGAGATCAAAAATACAGTGGATTCCTTGAATGAGAAATACAGAAAAGAAACAGAACACATGAAACAGAGTCAAAGAGATATACAAGAAGTAAAAATATCAATCATGAGGCTACAAAATCATGTGAGCAAAAGTGAAGACAGAGTTTCAGATCTTGAGGACGCTGATGAAGCTAGTGAAAAGGTGAGAAAGGATCCCTTAAAAACAACGAGAATGCAGGAAAAAATAATCCATCACCTGCAAGATGACGCCAAGATGAACAATGTGAGATTAATTGGCATCAATGACAATGAAGGAGTAAATACAAATGATATAAAAAGAATATGCACAGAAGTAATTGCAGAAAACTTCCCAAATATGAGGAAACAATACAACATTCAGGTAACCAAAGCATACAGAACACCAAATAACTTCAACCCAAGTAAAAACACAGTGAGATATATAATACTCAAGATCCCAGAAATCCAACAATAGAAAAATATACTGAAAGCTGCCAAAGAGAAGAAGCACATCACATTCAAAGGAAAACCCATCAGAATTACAGCCAACTTCTCTACACAAACCATGAAGACAAGGATAGCATGGAGCAGAGTGCTTCAAGTCCTGCATGAAAACAAATTCCAGTCCAGAGTACTATAGTCTGAAAAACTCTCTTTCAAGTTTGATGGAGAAGTGAAATACTTCCAAGAAAAAGAACTACTAAAGAATTTCATGCTGATAAATCCATCCCTTCACAGGCTGCTGAAAGTTGTTCTAGAGAGAGACCACAATGACCAGAACTCCATGAATGAGAATGGAAGGAACCCACTAAACAGGCCAGACAATTAAACACAGGAAACAAAGACTAAACAACAACAGGTAAATATGAAAAACATAAGTCAACACTTTTCAATTATAACCATCAATGTAAATGGACTCTGGCACAGTAGATTAGGAAACAAAATCCAACTATATGCTGTATACAAGAAACACACTTAACTCAAAAGGACATTTATAGGTTCAGAGTCAAAGGATGGAAAACAATACTCCATGCCCCAGCACCTCACAAAAAATCAGGAGTAGCAATTCTGTTCTCAGACAGTCTCAACTTCAAGAATGATCAAATGACACAAAGAAGGCCATTATATATTGGTTAGGGGAAAAATTCAAGAGCAAGAAGTAATACTTATAAATATCTATGCACCAAACACAGGAGCACCCAACTATGTAAGACAAATCTTAATGAACATGAAAAACCTAATATCTAAGACCACAATCCTAACAGGAGACCTTAACACCCCCTTATCTCAAAAAAGATAGGTCAACGAGACAAAAAGTTAGCAAGGAGGTAGCAGAACTGACCCAGAGCTCGGAACAAATGGTCCTGGTGGACATATACAGAGTGTTCCACACAACCACAGCTGAACACACATTTTTTTCAGCTGCACATGGGTCATTTTCCAAAATAGATCACATACCAATCCAGAAATCATGCTTAAGTATATGCAAGAAAATATAAATTATCCCATGCATATCATCTGACCACAGTGCAATGAAACTGGAACTAAACGACAAAAGAAACCAGAAAAACCCGCTAAGTTCATGGAAATTAAACAACACCCTACTCAGTAATCAATGGGTCACAGAAGAAACTAAACAAGAAATTCAACAATATCTACAATTCAACGAAAATTCAAGCACAACTTACCGAAATTTATGGGATGCAATGAAGGCAGACCTTAGAGGGAAAATCATGGTTATGAACTCACACATTAGGAAAACAGAACGGGAACAAATAAACACCCTAATGCTGCATCTCCGACATCTAGAAAAAGAAGAGCAAACGAAACCCAGAGCACAAAGATGGGAAGAAATCATAAAGATTAGAGCAGAAATTAATTCAATTGAGATGAAGAAAACAGTTCAAAGAATCCACAAGTCAAAAAGTTGGTTCTTTGAAAGACAAAATAAAGTTGATAAGTCTCTAGCCAACCTCATAAAAAAGAGAAAATTCAAGTACATTCAATAAGGAATGAAATGGGTGAAATCACCACAGACCCAGCAGACATTCAGAAGATTATAAATAGCTACTTTGAGAATCTTTATGCCCACAGAATAGAAGACACAGAAGAAATGGATAGATTCCTAGAAAGGTACAAATTACAAAAACTGAACCGAGAAGATACAACAACTCTCAATAAGCCAATAACAGCCAATGAAATACGAATTATAATAATAAAAAAAAAAAACCTACCAACAAAGAACAGTCCAGGTCCTGATGGATTCACAGCTGAATTCTACAACAAATTTATAGAAAATATAATCACTACACTCCTCAAACTCACCAGTTGACATTGAAAAGGAAGCAGTCTTTCCAAAATCTTTTCTGGAGGCAAGTATTATACTGATTCCAAAACCAGGGAAAAACACAACCAAAAAGGAGAACTAAAAACCAATCTCCCTCATGAACATAGATGCAAAGCTACTCAGTAAGATCCTAGCAAATAGAATACAGCAAATCATCAAGAACATCATACACCATGACCAGGTAGGATTCATCCCAGGGATGCAAGGATGGTTCAATATTCAAAAATCTATAAATGTAATACATTATATTAATAGACTGAAATCTAAAAACCACATGATCATTTCAATTGATGCAGAGGAAGCTTTTCACAAAGTCCAACAGTCATTCATGTTCCAAGTCCTACAGAAAATTGGAATAGATGGACTCTATCTTAACTTGATAAAAGCCATCTATCACAACCCAAAAGCTAATATAATCCTAAATAGGGAAAAACTGAAATCTTTTACTCTTAAATCAGGTACAAGACAAGGATGTCCTCTATCACTCCTCCTATTCAATATAGTTTTGGAATCATTAGAAACAACCATTAGAAAACAGTGAGAAATAAAAGGAATAAGAATAGGTAAAGAAGAAGTTAAATTATCACTATTTGCAGATGACATGATATTTTACTTGGAAGACTCCAAAAATTCCACCAAGAAACTACTAGAACTGATACGCAAATTCAGTAGCATAGCAGGATACAAAGTCAATACTGAAAAGTCAATAGCATTCCTCTACACAGATAACAAGCCCACTGAAAGGGGAACAATAGAAACAATACGTTTTACAATAGCACCATGAAAATGAAATATCTTGGAATTCATTTAACCAAGGAAGTCAAAGATCTTTTCATGGAAAATTACAACACCCTAAGAAAAGAGATTATAGAGGATTTCAGAAAATGGAAAGATATTCTATGCTCCTGGATAGAAGAACCAACATCATGAAGATGGCCATACTCCCAAAATTTCTGTACAGATTTAATACAATCCATATCGAACTGTCACCAACATACCTCGCAGACCTAGAGAAATCATTCTTAACATTTATTATTAAATAATAATATTTAATATTATTAACAACAAAAGACCTGGAATAGCAAAGGCAATCTTGGCCGATAAAGACAAGGCAGGAGGCATCACAATTCCTGACTTGAAATTATACTACAAAGCCACTGCGATAAAATCAACATGGTATTGGCAACAAAATAGACCTGAAGATCAATGGACTAGATTAGAAGATGCACAGGCATCTACAAACACACTCAGCCAACTGATCTTTGACAAAGGGACCAAACAAGTTTACTGGAAGAAAGATAGTCTCTTTAACAAATGGTGCTGGAAAACCTGGCTTTCTACATGCCAAAAGCTAAAACTTGACCCAGCTCTATCCCCATGCACTAAGTTAAAGTCAAAATGGACTAAAGATCTAAACATTAAAACAGAAACACTCAATCTCCTGGAAGAGAAAGTAGGAGGAACTCTTGAAGACATAGAGGTAGGTAAAGAGTTCGTAAACAAACATATATTTGCATGCAGAACACTTGAAAAAATCAATAACTGAGATCAACTCTTCTTGAGGAGTTTCTGCAAGTCAAAAGAAATTGTCCACTGGTCTTCAGGGTGAGCCTTGGCGGCCTGCGGTGTGTGCGGTGTCCGCGCACTGGAGGTCGTTGTGGGACCCTCAGAGCGGGGCCCTTACTGCCCTGCGAGCGAGGCAGGGACCGCTGGGCCGGGGCGGGCCGCGAGGGCGAGCGGGGCCCCACTCGGGCCAGGTGCACCCCCTTGCGTCCCCAGGCCCCAGGCCCCGCCGGCAGCGAGACGGACACCCTCCCCACCCCCCGCGCGGGGTCCCTGGAGCCAGAGGGCTGGGCGAGGAGGGAGGCTGGGGATCCGCCACCCACGGCTGCGCGCTCCATGCAGCCCTAAGGATTGAAGTCTCCTGAGCCCAGGTAGCGCGCAGTGCGTGAGGGAGCTGTCTCCTCGAGGGTCGCGAGCCCTGGTGTAGAGGCCTTGGGGTGCAGGGCCCACGTTCGGCTCCCTGGGCCCGGGGGGTTGCGGGCTGCTCGAACTGCGCGCCTGGGGTCAGAGCCCCCGGGTCCTGCCCTGGAGAGCCGGTCTGGTTCCTCGAGATGATGATCTGTGGTTATCAGTCAGTTCTGATGCTAAACGCTGGCTATGCACGGTGTCCGCTGGGGCCCAGAAGACAAGAATAAAAAGCAGTTTAAACCTTGGGTTAAGGGCCAAGAATATATGAAGCTCAGCTGCACACGACTATGCCTGGCAAGCACAGTCAAAACAAGGTTCACAGATTTATGTGATGGAAAGGAAAATTCATGGAGGACAAGATACATTTATAGAAGTTTAATAGTAATGCAATCATGAAAAAAGAAAGACAGTTGATAGAAAATATAGAACTATCATACAACTCCTACGTAGCAAATAATCTGTCTCAAAAAGTGCTTACCATGCTTCAGTCCGGCTTTCTCTGTCAGAAAATTTTAGTGCACAATAAACTCAATTCCACGCATACTACAGCACACAGCATAGAAATCGTTCTTATTTCAGTGTCTGCTCATGTGTGCACCATCCTGATGTGTACAGAATTCCTAGGATACAATACAATGTTAACACCTCCCATAAGTGCTGAGGCAGAAACCTAGTAATGTAGGTGCTGAATTTATGTTTAAAGCTGTTCGTTCTCCTGGCAGGCCTAGTCCTGGTGTACAGCCAGCCAGACTGTCAAATCAGTGAATATATGTGGATCCTGAAATATTGTTTTCTGAAGAATCAGCTCATACTCCAGTTATTATTTAGTGTCTGATGAGTAAATGGGTTTGGAATGATAGAAAGGGGCTTATTGAAGAAACAGGAGAAAAATTTCAAATTGAAGAAGGCTTTGAGCATCTGACTTCAGACAAAGCCAGCATGTGCTACAATCCTGCATCTGGACAAAGAACACTGGCTGGGTGTGTCACATCGTGGTTGCCTTAACAGTGGTGTTTACATTGTGACTGTGAATAAGATCCAGAGGAGGATGTATCTTTCCTTTTTGATCCCGCTCTACATGCTGCTGCTGCAGAATGGGTAAATACACCATCTCCTGGGGCACTGGCTGAGCTGAGGCTGCAGGCTTGCTAGGATTGGCCTCAGGTGACTGTTCCTTTTGCTGTGTCTTTTAGATGCAGGATCTCGGTATGCAGTTCAGACTGGGCCTGAAATCATTTTGTGGCCCAGGCTGGCCTCAAATTTGTGGTAGTCCTTCTGCCTCAGCCTCTTGAGTCCTGGGATTACTTTTTTGGGATTATTTTTTGTAATGTTGAGATTTGTAGCACTGCTGCCAAATTGGGGGCCATACTGAGATCAGGAGCTGTTCAGAGCCAAATGCAAACTGAGTAGGCTGTTGTCCAGACACAGGAGGCTGGTGTCGGTTGGATAAAATTCCAAAAGTAAGTCATGCCAGCACAGTGCTATTGAGGATGATAGTGACCAAAGCTCGGGACATTGACTCTAGATTTTGTCCAAGAGGTATCGTTCGGTTTGCACTAAATGCTGGCCTGGCACGTGGCGCTGACCATCCAGCATCACAAGCAGGGAGGCTCCTGCAGAGGAGACAGTGGGTGTGCCTTCTGGGCTGAAAGCCAGAGTTGCAGTAGTATTGCTGCCTGTCCTAATTCGAAAGCAGGTGGAGTGACAGCAATAGATATGCGAGATGTGGCTGCTCTTTTGCTATCCCGAGAAAAGATCAAAGACTGAGAAAGAGTGGACTGAGGATGGATATTCAGGGGAGAGCTGCTCCCTGGCTTGCTGCCCTTTCCAAACACAAAGGGGGCCACAGGTGGAATCGAGGAGGAGGTGCCAGTACCAAGTACACCACCATCAGCTGAAGAGGCCTGTGTGCTTCTGCCAGAGGAACTGCTGTGGTTGAGAAAACTGAACACAGGCTTCGCTGCATCTCCATGAACTGTAACCTTGGTTTGTGTTCTAGACACAAAAGTGCACTGCATTGGCTCTTTTTCTTCCTTTCCTCACTACCCCAAAGAAAGTCTACAATTAAAAATTATTATCATAAAAAAAAAGAAATTGTCAACACAATGAAAATACAACCCACAAATTTTGAAAAAATCCTAACTAATAAGCAATCAGACAGAGGTCTGCTGTCTAGAATATATAAAGAACTAAGATACAACAGGGCCCCCAAATTTAAAGACCCATTTCAGAAATGGGCATCTGAGATGAATACACACTTTTCAGAGGACAAAATTAAAGAAGCGAAAAAATGCTCCATATTGCTAGCCATCCATGAAATGCAAATAAAAACAACACTGAGATACCATCTCACACCAGAAGGAATGGCTATCATAAAGAAATCAACCAACAACAAATGTTGAAGAGGTTATGGGGAATAGGGAACACTTCTCCACTGCTGGTGGGAATGTAGACTGCTACAACCATTGTGGAGATCAGTGTGAACACTCCTCAAAAGAGTAGGACTGGAAATCCCATTCAAGCCGGCAATCCCCCTACTGGGAATTTTCCCAGAGGAACTGAAAACATTATATCATAGTGATATATGTGTACCTATGTTTATAGCAGCACAATTTGTGATAGCAAAATCTTGGAAACAACCAAGACGTATGTCACATGAGGAATGGTTGAAAAACATGTGGTATTTCTATATAATGCAGTATTATTCAGCTATAAAGAATGATAAACTTGAAGCATTTATATTGAAGTGGATGCCACTTGAACATATACCCAGACACACATGTGCAAATATCATATAGTCTCCCTAGTATAAGAAGTCAAAAGAAGAAATACAAATGGAAATGTACAACAGCAACTAAAAACAATTGAGTTAGATAGTTAGGACATCCTGAATGGCATATGCTGCAGGGTACTAATCAGCTTTTCTTCTGGATGGTTAACAACATAAGTTCACAGGTCAAAACTGGAGAAATAGAAGAGCCACAAGGCTAGCCAACATTTTGGCCCTAGCCTTTCAAGGTCAGCAAAGACTCAGGACATAGGTGAACTTGTAGTGTAACATTGTGAAACTCAATTGAGCCCCAAATTTTCTGAACAAGGAGATTATGGAGCCACAGAGTACAGAGATTGATGATCTCTAGTGTGCCTGGGGAGAGTCACATGGAGAGAAAACTTTCTTTCAGGCTCTCACAGAGAGCAAACTGGTCAAGCATTGGTCATGACTCATCCACATGGATGACACAGACAAAGGATCTACAGGATTACAAGATAAATTCTGAGGGAACTTCACTGATCTCATCAGAAACAAAAGCTACGTCTTCTGGTATATAGGTCTTGCTCTATCAAGGTCTTAACCATCCAGCAGAAAAGTATAAAAATGAGGTATATAACATGGGGCCATAATAATAAGTTGAGGTGTAAGTGGCTACAGTCAACAACTTTTTCAGATAACTCACTATTATTGTGGAATGCTAGACTGTGTTGGATTGTGTTGCCAAGTTCAGGCACTTAATTGATTTAATGACAATCGAGTACCCATCTTTGACAGGTCTAGACAAAACAAGGGGTATACAAAGGAAGAATCATGATGTGTGTGTATAAACAGTACAGTTAGGATAAATATGCTGTGCTTCTACATAATTCTATGAGAAGCAAGATTTTCACTAATAGTGGTTGGACAAGATATTATGTCGGCTTCTAATACTATGGAAAACCCTGGAAAAATAACAAGGTAGGAAGTATTAGTTATTGAATCTGTGATATAATTCAGGTATTAAAAAAATAAAATAACAGCTACCCTCTCTTAATTCACTGATTAGAGACATCTGCTATAATAATGTCTATAAGTATAATATCATGTATGCACCTTGTACGATACCAAAACATTATGAAAACAGTTTGCAATGTATTAATTTATCGAATCTGTCCTGTTAATTTGTCTTGAAGCTATGTCATTGCTATTTGTTCTTTAATAAAATACATAAATAAAAGAAAACAATTCTTACAAGCTTAGCGCCAGAGGCATGCTCCCATGACCAAGGATAGTAGAAACTACCCACCCCTGAGTCACCCTTCATGCTCAGTGGTCTCAGGCAAGTCCAGTTTCCTCTTCCAGAAAATAGAAATGGGACTCATGCTCTTGTTGTGGGGCTCAATGAGACAGGCATATAATAAACACTCAGGGAAGGTTCTTATTGTCATTATTTCTTTCCTCCTCCCACCTCAACACCTGGCACAGGGAAGCCGACAGTAAATGCTCCCAACTCACCAGAAAAATGGGCAAGTGGCAGCAGATGTATTAATGTGACACTCTGCTTGGAGACAAGGATATCATGGCTAGTAGGAAAGTTTCTTCTGAAAAGCATAGTTTTGTTTACAATCCCCAATGTAGTCTAATGCTTAGTATCTTGTTAACATGGTTCTTTCTTCCTTCTGTTGCTCCATGGAGTTTAAGGTCTCAGTGTTGGAAAGTTCCACTATTTGCACAGTGGCTCATGAATTACTGTAAACTCTTGTTGAATTAGCAAAACATCTCTAGGGAATCCAAAGGTATCACATCTGCTGGATTTGAGGTCTCAGGGACCCAAACACACTCTAGAACTCTGTCTGTCTGTCTGTCTGTCTGTCTGTCTGTCTGTCTGTCTGTCTGTCTGTCTGATGTACAAAGAGGAAGAGGAAATGGAAAAGATCAATGCAAGGCCAGCTAAAAAAGACATGGTATAAAACCACTCTGGAAGAGAGCAGGCCCAGAGCTGAGCATGGGCCAGCAGTCCTGTTCCAAAACTAGATTGGGAGTAGAGATCTTGTATCCTACTCTACTGTTTATTGGACTTGCTGCTCAGGGCTAGGTTTGGAGGTTACTGGAGGTTTCTGAGAGCAGGGGTAATGTGTTGAAGGAGTGCTCAGGTGGGTCAGTGTCAGCTTCACAGAAGCAGGCATCAAATCCGCAGGTTGTCAGCTCAGCTGTTTGTTATGTCACAGAAGCTGTTTCTTCCTACTTTTCTCTACATTTTCCCACTAGATTAGGGAGGCCCAAGCTCTCTAATCTATATGGCATAAGGGTCCTGACTATTCCTACAAAGGTTTCCTAAAAATATGGCAATGTGATAGGAGGAGCATCTCACTACTCTGAAAATTCCACAAAGGGCCTTGGATGCTATGGCCTCAGTGTCTCTTCCAGATGAAACTTGGAGGGATTCTGAAAGATGTTCTCTCCTCAGAACATTTTCTTCCGTCATGTTGGGTAGTGTTGAGTGTCAAGTGGGGCCGTCATGCACTCTCTCTGATGATTCCCCACCTGGACCACTCTCAGAGCAATGCCAGGAGCATGTGAAGGAAGAGTAGAGTGGCATGGCCTGGCAAAATCCCACATCTCCCTTGATATAAACCCTGTCCCCTGATCTAGCCCATACCCAGGGCACTGGCTGGTTTGAATTTGAATCCTTCTCCACACCCTGGAATCCAGGAACCTGCCTATTCATTACTCACTCTACCTGGTTCCCTGAATGCAGCCCTGAACACGTATGAGGAACTACTGTTTGTGCTTGAGTTTCAAACAAAATAAACATCATTGTTACTAATTACACTTCCCTGCACCCACATGGAGAAGCATACAGATGGGTCTTCACCCATCCAAAAGCCCGCTGGGTCATTATGGCAGTGAGTCAGTGTGGTATGGGGACCTGAGACCACGAGATCAACCATGAGGTGCTCCTAAGCTAACTTCTGTCTTCTTCCCCCTGGTTAATCACGGCTTCCTGTGGTTTTTTTTTTTCACGTGCTGCAAGGCCCCTCCAAGTCAGTACCAATCATACACCTTACCATCCATACAAACCCCACCCCTAACCCAGTGGATAAATTGTTTTTTCTCCCCAGCTCCTCCCCAGGGGTTCTTGCAATCTCTTCCATGGCCCTCCAGTGATGAGCAATAACAGCCTTTACTTCTGTCCCACAGAACAAAGCTTACATTATGGTGCCATGACTTAGGTCACTGGGACATTTAACTCCTGGGGGCCACTGCTGATTTGAGCTTCCCGCAGCAACAAGCCACCCTTCCTCTCTCTCCTTCCTGCCTGTGCCATGGCCAACATTCATCCAACACTCTCACCTCTATTCTCACTTGTGATCACCAATCCTATGGCCTCTCTCTCTCTCTCTCTCTCTCTCTCTCTCTCTCTCTCTCTCTCTCTCTCTCTCTCTCTCTCTCTCTCT
>PVKA01018426.1:0-19810 GCA_004027165.1 Ctenomys sociabilis | reverse complement strand
CAAAGAGTAATGACTCTTTTAGGGGTTGTCTAATGACTGGTCTTTTGATTCACTTTTAATTTGGTCACTATGAAAATATTTCTTCCCAACCACAAATGTACACACCACTCAAGTATAACAGCCTAGGTTTTTGAGAGATCATCAAACCTAAATGACTGATTTCTTAACTTACACTATCCCAATGGTAAGTAGACAGAGATCCCCTATGTACAGGATTTTGTTGCTTTCAAGGTGCACCCCTCCCTCCTTCAAACATGTGCAGTAACCCAAATACTTTTGGCTCTCTCCACACCACCAAATCTTCCCTTGCCTAAACCCCTATGCAATGCCCCTCCAGACTCCCTCGATAATGTTCCTCCTGCTTTTGCACCTCCTCCATATTCTCAAATGCAGCATCTTCAGTCTCCTCATCCAGATCCCCCTCAGTCATCTCCAACTCACCCCTCACCCTACTCCATGCCCTCCAAGTCCTCCTTCTCTTCTGCTCCTCCACAGCCATTTCATCCTTCTACACACTGCTCTTGGTCTCACCCTACTCACTCCCACCATGCTGCAGCCAGTTTTTCTCTCCTTCTTTGGCGTCAGCTGCCACTTTCCAAGCCCCAATCTCTCCTCTCCCTTGAGAAACAGGCTGGTCTCAAGGAGATGGTCTGCATTCAAATCCCTTTCATTCTTTCTGATTTATCCCAGATTACTCATAGTTTAGGTCCTTCTCTACTAATGCCCACAACTATATAAAGGCGCTGCAATTGGCATCACTTCCTATGATCTCCATTTGAAGGATCTATGCTATCTTACCTCCACCTTGTCCTCCCGGCAAATGATCCAGCTCTAGCAGGCTACTCAGGGATAGTCAGACCAGAGACACCACACTGACGTTAAACATCTTGCAGGGGTAGCTGTGATTCCAGAGGTGGCTCCCACAGTACTATCAGGGTCCCAGTGGCTCAGCTCACATGGCCACTACAGCTGGCTCCTGACTGCAAGACTTATAAAAATTTCACACAAGGCCACCAATTACCAGAAATTCCATGAACTAATGCAGCACCCTGATGAAAACCCTACTGAGTTTCTTACTCGCTATATTGACACTCTAACCATGGTGACCCTCAGTCCCCTGAGGTAATGACACATGCTTCATTTTTCAATCTGCCCTTCACATCCATGCCTCAGTAAAAAGACAGAGCTCGGCCCTTAGACCTTGTCACAAGGAGACCTACTTATTCTGGCTTTCCGTGTCTTTAACAATAGAGAGGAACAATTAAAACAGAATAAAGATGTGCATGCTAGACTTTAATCCCAATTCCTGGCTGTGGCACCTGGGGCTCCTATCAGAGCCAAACAGAGAAATCATGGCACCACTCAAGCCCCTCCCAGAGCATGATGTAAGCGTGGCAAAGGACACTGGGCACAAGCTTGCCCCAACCGAAAGCCGCCACCAGGACCTTATCCAATCTGCAAGCTCAATGGCCACTGGAAATGCAACTGCCCTGTGTGCCAGAGAGCAAGGAAGGCATCCTGTTTCCTGCCCCCCTCCGACTCCTCACTGATTCACTGGACTCAATAATGCACTTGATTCATCTTCCTGCTGAAGAGGATTAACTGGTCTCAGAATCTATGGCCACTTTGTGTGAGCCCTGAGTCTAGTTGGATATCTCATGTAGGATATTCTCTTTTTTTATTGACATAGGGGCCATCAATACTGTTCTTCTGAGTATTCAGGCTGCTGCACTCAAGCTACAGATCCCACTGGGGGAGCTGCCAGCCAACCTACACAACCTGAGATAGGATCTCTCCCCTGCTGATTCCACACACGCTTTCCTCAGGGTTTTCTCATCGTCCCAATTTGCCCCAGATCCTTCCTGAACTGGGATCTCCCTGAAAAACTCCATTTTTCCTTCACCACCTCTCCTCCACAGCACTCATCCTCCAAAGTCAATCTCTGCATGCCTCCAGCCCATCTCTTCCTCTTCCGACTGGCCTTCTCAATGCCACAGTTTGGGACACCTCTAGTCCCACTCCTGCCACCCATGCTATGCTTGTCCTAGTTCCCCTCAGGGTTTTGAAGGAAGACACCTTGTATTTATTTTCAGACACTCTGCCTCTGTGGGAGGAGACCAGAGTCCTGGTGAATGGCTATGTCCACCTCATGGATTTGGCTCCCTGACCCTGCACGTGATCCTGCTATTCCCCACACAGCTGACTGTTACTGTCCTTTCTGTCCTCCTGTCTTCTGTGGGTTGTTGGCCTCATCTTTCTAAACAGACCTACTTCCTGATTTGCCTTTAGCTTTCCAGGTTATTTTTCTCTCCTGAGCCATCCAACCTCTCCATTCCTCCCCATCTTTCTTCAGGGTATTTTTCTTTTTTCTTTCTTTTCTTTTTTCTTTTCTTTTCTTTTCTTTCTGCCAGAGCCTTACTGTGTATTTTAGGACAGAAATTACAGACATCCTCCTGTCTCAGCCTCCCAAGGGTTGGGATTAAAAGTATGAGCCAGAACATCCAAGACTTTTTTTTCCAGTATCGGGGATTGAACTCAGGACCCTGCACTTGCCAAGCAGGCCCTTTTCTTCTGAGCTATCTCCCTGGCCTCCCAGATCTACTTTTAATCACATTTTTTTTTACTTTTTATTATTTATTTATTGTATTTCAGGGAAGAGTCTACAGGGTGTTCAGTGTCTCCCTACTAGGTTGGAGTCATAGTGATCCACCTGTGTGCAGCCTCTCAAGAGCTGGGATTACAGGTGTGTGCCACCACAACCAATCTCAGTTATTATCTCAGTGTGCTCTGGGTACAGGATCAGAATCTAAGGCTAGGATTGAATCCCCAACTCTGTGGTAGCTTGCAGGCACTTTAATCCTCTGAGCTATTTGGTTGGCCCTTATTTTTTTATCTTTTATTGCTTATTTTTTATTTATTTTTTGTATTTTAGGGAAGGGTCCACATGGTTAATCACATTTTTTAAACTAATCTCTCATCATTCATTCTTGAAGAATGCAGAATGTGTTTAAAGCATTCTGAGGCCCTTAGCTCTGAGACTTGGATCTGTGGCAGAGGCAGTGGCAGTGGAACTCCCACAAGGCAAGCAAGCCAGCATGACCACAGAGGCCACCTGGTAGCTGTGGTAGTTCCCAGGTTCCTCTTTGTAAGGAGCTCCCAAGGGCGGGATGTGCCCAGCTTCTGGAGGCTGGGTGACATGGAGCACAGGTGGGGCCAGGCTCATAACTGTAGCTGCTGGGCTACTGAGCAGGAATGACAGGGCGGGGTGGAGGCTCCCTGTTTGAGGGTGCTGGAAGAAGACTAAGTGCGGCATCTCTTTGAGTGGCTCAAGTTAAGTGCTTGCAGGGGAGAGACTGTGGCAGTACTGCCACTGGGTGGTAACAAAGCAAGCTGTCCTTTTTTTGTTTTTTAATTTTTGTTCCATTGAAGCACAAATATCAATGAGACAGCCTCAAGACACCCCGACAAGATGGACTCCACAAATCAACACATTGCAAACTGTTTTCACAATGCCCCCGCATCATACAAGGTGCATACATGATACCATACCCACAGACATCACTATACCATATGTCTCCCATCATCAAATAAAGAGAGTGTAGCTGTCTGCGTATCCCATTCTCCATACCTGAATTACATCAAAGATTCAACAACCAACACTTTCCACCTTGCTATCTTCCCAGTGGTCACCCATAGCACTAGAAGCCGACATAACATCCCGTCCAACCACCACTAGTGCAAATCTTGCCTCCCACAGGATTATGCAGAAGCACAGCGCCATCCATCCCAACTGCACTGTCCACACACACACACACACACCACGATCCCTTCCCTCCATACCCCCTCCCCTGTCCACACCTGCCAAAGATGGGCACTCCACTGTCACCCAACCAACCCAGGCACACGAACCCGACAACACAATCCAACACAGTCCAGCACTCCACAACAACAGTGAGCCATTCAAAGAAGTTGTCAACCATAGCCATTTATAGCTCAGCTTAATATTATGGCCCCGCGATGTATACTTCATTTTTATACTTTTCTGCTGGATGGTCAAGACTTAGATAGAGCAAGACTTATATACCAACACATGTACTTTATGTTTCTTATGTGGTCAGTGAAGTCCCCTCAGGGTTTATCTTGTAGTCCTGTACATTATTCTGTAGTTCCTTTGTCTGTGTCATCCATGTGGATGAGTCACGGCCTTTTAGATGGATCAGAGCTCCTGTAGGCACCAGGTTCAGACCCCAGGTGGAGAGGATTGGGTTCAGGTGTATGCATGAGTGTCATTCCGCTTTCAGCCTGTCTGGGAAGTGGAGGGCCTGGCTGTGGCTGTGGCTGAGTTGCCACTGTGAGTTGTCACAGTGATCTGTGTAGTGGGGAAGAAGCCCCTGCTGGTACCAGGGAGAGGTCCAGGCAGGGGAGGACTGGGTGCAGGTATTTGTGAATGGTAAGTTACCCCACTGCCAGTCACTGTCTCAGAAGTAGTGTTCGGTCTTGGCTTTGACTTTCCTGCCAGTGGGTGGTGTCAGAGTGAGCTGTCTCTTACAGTTCCTGGGATCACTAGGATCAAACCCCAGAGAAAGAGGATTGGGTGAAGATGTTGTGTGCATGGGTGTCACGCTGTGGCTATGACTGTACTGTCACTGTCATGTGACTGACTAAGCTGAGTGGAGGGAATGAATGTCCTGCTAGTTCCAGGGAGAGGCCCAGGCAGGGCAGGATTGGGTGTGTGTATTGTGTTAATGGTGATCAAAGTGCTGTCAGTCCCTGTCTGGGAATTAGAGGATGTGGCTGTGGCTGTGGCTGTGGCGGTACTACCCTGGGTGGTATGAAACTGAGCTGTGTAGAGCCAAGCAAGGTCCTGCTGGTGCCAAGTAAAGGCCAGGCAGGGCACGATTGATTGTGGATATTGTGTCCATGGGGGTCACACCACTGTCAGTTCCTGTCTGGGAAGTAGATGGAGTGGCTATGCCTATGGCAGTGCTGATACTAGGAGCAGTCAGGGTGAGCTTGGCGGAGGGGAAGGCCTTTCCACTGGCACCAGGAGGACAGCCCAGAAGGACCGGATCTTCTGGGGGGTGTACCCATTGGTGTCACATCAGTAGTGGTCTCTGGTGAGCAGGGGTTGTAGCACTGGCTATGAAGTAGAAAAAAGTGCCTGGAAAGGCCTGTGAGCTCGAATGAGGCACAGTGGAAGTGTGCTTCCTTCTAGACCCAGGATGGTCTGGACTGGCCCCAACGGTGGATGGCAGGGGGACCTGGGAGATTTTACAGTCTGGGTCTTTTCTATCTTCTGTTTAGGAATAATAGGAGGAGGAACAACCCTGGGACAGACAGGGGAAGCTGTGTGGTGCCCCTCTCATTCAGGCCCTTAGACTTTCTGTCCTTCCCTGTAGGAGTAGTAGGTGTAGGAACAGCCCCTAGGACAGGCAGGGAAGGACAGGGAGCATGCTGTGTGGTGATGTTTCCCTTGGGGGCCTGTGACTTTCTTTCTTTCCTGGTCCCTCCAGGAATAGCAGGTGGAACAGCAGTCGCTGGGGAAGGAATGCAAGAAGAGGCAGGATATGTGGTACTGCTCACCTTGGTGGCCTGGCACTTATCCTTCAGCATGCTGTTAATAAGATGGAGTGCTTCCTCCTTCTCCCAAACTACATGGTCCCTGGTGACTGTGGCTTAGTTGGGGAGATGGTGGCAGCATCAGAAGTTTCCCCTGCCTAGGCCACAGGAGCGGGACCCTTTGTCTTCCTTGGACATCTTCTGTTGTGAGCTCAGGAACCTTCTTTGTTTCTTCATGCTTCAATAGTGTGTCTGGGCTGGGCTGATGGCGCGTGCCTATAATCCCAGCACTTGGAGGCTGAGGCAGGAGGATTATTGTGAGCTCGAGACCAGCCTGAGCTACAAAGTGAGTTTGAGGCCAGCCTGAACTGCACAGTGAGGCCTTGTCTCAAAAAAAAAAAAAAAAAAAAAGTGTCTGCCAGCTGCTTGTTCCCAGTGTCCTGGGAACCTTTTGGCACCAAACACAAGTTCTGGGACCCGTCCTCCCTCAGACCTCTGGAGGAACTGGCCTACCTCGGATCTCTGGCTGCCTTGTCCTCCCTCAGGTCTCTGGCATCCCTGAGGTGCTGCCTGGTTTTCTTGGTGGCTAGAGCCTTCTGGCACTGTCCAGGCAGCCCTTCTGTGGAGCTGTAGGAACTGGTGATAGCATTGTGCTTAGGCAAGCTCACACTGCAGGCTGCTGGGGACAAGGAGCCGCTTGCTCTCTGGAGCTCTCCCTGGGGAGGTTTGTGGGAAGAGGCTCAGGCTCTGGACATAAAGAATCACGCCTGGACACTCTACCATGGGCCTGAATGTGGATGGCTTTCCCCCAGGAGCCTGGGTGCCCCTCCTCTGCTCAGCCTGCTGCTCTACTGTGAAAGCATCAAGAGGCCTGCTGGCACAAGGGGCTGAGCTACTGCCTGCACCCATCAGCGTCCTGCTTTGAGGACAGCCTGCTGGGTTTCATAGGAATATAAGGGTTTGCAGGTTTAGCAAGAGTAACTCTTCCAGAACACTACCTTGAAGTCTTGGATGCCTCTGGTGACATGGATAATGATCCACGTGGCATACACCCTGGGGCTTTGGGCAGGTGCAGTGGGAGACCCAAGCAGATGGCCTCTCAGGGCAAGTTCCTGCTCCTCCAGGGATACAGGGACAGGGAAAACGGGCAAAACTAGCCCCAGAACTGCCCTCCCAAGCTCTCAGGGAACATATGCGATGTTTTCTCCAGAATCTGGTAGAGCGCCCTTCTTGGACTGACGCTCTTCTTCACAGTCCAAATGGCAATGGTCTCTTGTTGCTGGGAGATAACTGTGGAGCGTGAGGAAGCATGCATCAGCAGGCAGGTGGGTGAGCTGCCTGTGCCAGTGGTCAAAACAGCGTAAGGACGTGGCATTTGAAACCCTGGGGAGGAAGATAGGCACAGAGCCCCAGATGCTGAGAGACTGCTGGCAAAAGGCTACAGGTTTCTCTACCTGCCCTGGTGCTCTCTGGAACAACGGGTTGCAAATGAGCTATGGAATCCAGAGAGGGCCCAGGGCACTGTGGTAAGGGGCTGTTGGGCATGGGCCCTGATCTTATAAGAGGGTAGATTTGGCTCTATTGATATAGTGCATCACATTTATAAATTTACATATATTGGCCCATCCTTGCATCCCTGGGATGAATCCTACCTGGACATGGTGTGTGATCTTCTTGATTATTTGCTGTATTCTATTTGCTAGAATTTTATTGAGGATTTTTGCATCTATCCTCATGAGGGACATTAGCCTGTAGTTCTCTTTTTTGGTTGTCTTTCCCTGGTTTTGGTATCAGACCTGGGGTCTCCTGGACTCCTGGTGGGTCCTGGGCTCCTGAAGGCTCTTGGACCCTTAGAGGATTCTGGACACCTGGGGGCTCCTAGGCTTCTGGACTCCTAGACATTCCTGGGCTCCTCAGCTCCTGGGCTCTTGGATCCCTGGAGGCTCGTAGACCCCTGGGTGCTCATGGGCCCCTGTGTCTCCTGGCCCCTTGGCCACTGGGCCCCTGGGTTTCTGGGCTACTGAGCTCCTGGACACCTGGATCATCATGGACTCCTAGGCCACTGGGCTTCTGGGCCCATGGCTCCTGGGCTCCGTGGCTTTTGGACTTCTGGAAGCTCCTGGACCCCTAGAAGCTCCTGGGCTCCTGGACTTTTGTGGTCTCCTGGGCCCCTAGACCCCTATGGGCTCCAGGGATGTTGGGCTCCCTTGTTCCTGGGTTCCTGGACCCATGGGAGCTCATGGGCTCCTGGGCTCATTTTATCAGGACCCCTGGAGGCTCCTGGGCCCTTGGGGTGCTCCAGGGGGTTCCTAGACCCTGGTGACTCCTGGTCTGGGCTTTGGACTCCTGTGCTCCTGGGATTCTGGCACTTGGTGGCTCCTGGACTCCTAGTCCCAAATGAGGAGCCTGGCTCTGGGGGCTCCTGGGCTCCTGCAGTCTCCTGAGCTCCTGGCTTCCTTGACAATTAGAGCCCTGGAAGCTCCTGGGCTGCAGTTCTCCTGGGCTTCTGGGGGCTCCTGAACTCTGGGACCTCTGCTGGCTCCTGAACCCCTGGGAGCTCTTGAGCACCAGGACCTCTGGGGCCTCCTGAACTACTGGGAAATCCTGGCTCCTTGACTCTTGGGGGCTTCTCTGCTCTTAGACTCTGGGGACTCCTGAACACCTGGTGTTTCCTGGGGTCCACAGGGCTTCTGAATTTCTGGGGTCTCTTGGACCCCTGGTGGCTCCTGGACCCCTGGGAGCACCTGGGCTCCTTGAAGTATAGGAATTCCTGGACACCTAGGGACTCCTGTGCTCCTGGGCCACTGGACCCTTGTGGGCTGCATGGTTCCTGGATTCATGGGCTCCTGGAACCCCAGGGGCTCCTGTGCTTTGGACTGATGGGCCTTTGGGCTCCTGGCCTTCTGGGGGCTCCTCAGGCCCTGGAACTCTTGGGCTCCTGTGTTGCTGAACCTGTGGGAGTTCCTGGACCATGTGGGTCTCAAGGGCTCCTGGGTCCCTGGACCTGGTGGCTTCTGGGATCCGGGGACCTGGGAACTCCTTCAGGCCCCTGTTCCCTTGGGCCCCTGGATGCCTGGAGGCTTCTGGCCCCTGGGAGCTCCTGGGAGCCTGGTGGTTCCTGGGCTCCTACAAGATCCTGGGTGCCTGAGCTCCTGGGCTCCTGGAACCGTGGGGCTCCTGGGCTTCTGGATATCTGGAGGCCACTGAATCCCTGGGGATTCCTGGGATGCTGTGGGCTCCTGGGCTCCTGTCATGCTGTGATCCTGGGATCCTGGATGCTTGTGGGCTCATGGACTCCTGGGGGCTCCTATGCTCCAGGGATTATGGCATACTATTCTCCTAGAAACTCTGGGAACTTCTGGACTCCTGGGCTCCAGGAATCCAAGACTATAGGGCTCCTACGCTCCTTGGCTTCTGGACTACTGTGGACTCACTGGCTCCTGGGCTCCTTGACTTCTATGGCCACCTAGGCTGCTGGAACCCTGGATCCTTGGTGGATTTTGGACCTTAGAGCTGTCTGTGTTCCAGGGCTTCTGGACTCATGGACTACTGGACTCCTAGACCCCTTTGTGCTTCTGGGATCCTAGGTTCCTGGTGGCTTCTGGGGTCCTGGGTTCTCTTGGGCTCCAGGGCTCCCAGACCCCTGTGAGCTGCTTCGCTCCTTGGTGCACCTGACACCTGAGGGCTCCTGTACGTCTGGGAACTCCTGGGCTTCTAGGATTTCCTGGGCTCTTGGGGTCTCCTGGACATCCTGGGCCTCCTGGACCCCTGGGGTGCCATTGGGTCCTGGGGTCACCTGGACTCTTGGACCCCTGGGGGCTCCTGGATCCCTCGGGGTACCTGGATTTCTGGGCTTCTGGATCCCTGGGTGCTCCTGGGCTCCTGGGTTCCTAGGTTCCTGTGCTCCTGTGATCATGTGGCTTCCTAGAACCTGGGGAGTCCTGGAACTCTTGGAACTCCTGAGCTCTGGGGGCATCCTGCACCCTTGTGGGCTCCTAGATCCCTTGGGGCTACTAAGCTCAAGGACCCCTGTGGGATCTTGGATCACTGAGGGCAACTGTGCTCCTGGAGCCTCCTGGGAGTCTTGGATACTGAGTTCTGGAAAGCTGGGGACTTCTGAACCTATATACTCTGGGGGGTACATGGCTCCTGGTTTCCTAGATCCCTGGATGCTCTTTGGGCTCGTGAGCTCTTGGGTTCCTGAGCTACTGGACACCTTCAGACTCCTGAGTGCTCTTAGGGGGTACTTGAGGGGTTCCTGGGGATTGCTGGTAGGCTGCTGGGTGCTTTGTCTACTATCACTCATATAGACATTGAGTTCCAAAGAGTAAGGAGCCAAGGCACCAAGCAGCCCAGTAGCCCATGAGACCACAAGGAGCCCAGGAAACCAAGAGCACAGGAACCTGGGAACCCAGGATCCCAGAAGCCCAGGAGCTCTAGTCAGTGCTTACATGAGTGATAGTATCAGTCACCCAGAAGTTCACCATCAGTCCCTCAGAAGAACCCCAGCAGTCCTGAGGGGTCCAAGAGTCCTGAAATCAAAAGCTCAGGAGCCCAGGAGCCCAGGAGCTCACCACCATCCCAGGACCAGAGGAATTCAGGAATCCCTAGGAGCACATGTACCCACGAAGAGGCCCCAGGATCCATGAAGCACATGAGCCCAGAAGCACACCAGGATCCCCAGGATCCCTCAAGAGGCCCAAGCACCCCAGGAGTCCAGGAGTCCACCAGCAGCCCAGGAGCCCAGGAGGCCAGGACCCTGTAGGAGCCCAGGAGCCCCTCAAGAGGGGCCTAGGAACACCCAAGAGCCCTGGAACCCAGGAACACCTAGGAACCTAGAGTCAGCCCAAGAAACCCCAGGACACCCCAGAAGCCCAGGAGGCTAGGAGCCCAGTAAACCAGGACCTTAGGAGCCCAAGAGACCCTAGGAGCTCAGGAGTCAGCAGGATCACCTAGGAGTCCCCCAGAGACCAGGAGACCAGGATCCTAACATCCCAGGAGCCCAAGAGCACCTATGAGCCCAAAAGCCTCCCAGGAACCCCTAGAAGTTCCCAGGAGTGAACCCCTAGGAGCCCATGATACCCCAGGAGCTCTGAAGTCCAGGAGCCCAAAAGCCAAAGAACACAAGATCCTAGCAGGCCAGGAATCCAGGAGCCTAGAAGCCTACCAGGGGTCCAGGAGAACACAATAGCTAAGGACCCAGGAACACAAGAGACCAGGAGCCAGAAGCCCAGAAGCCTAGGAACTAGGAGCCCACTAGAAGCCCAGGAGTCTAGTGGCTCAGGAGCCCAGGAGCCCCCAGGAGCCCAGGAACTCACCAGGAGCCCAGAAGTCTAGGAACCCATTCTATTGTCTATTGATTGTTTACAATTATATATTATAATCAGTTTCAGTATTTTGCTCCAGTTGTTCCTATTAATTATGCCCTTTTTCATTCCATGTGCTGAGAGAATAATCTCTACAGTTCAAGCTTTCTAACACTGCAGTAATTCCTAGTACCTGCACCCCAGGTTCACTCAATGTGGTCAGAGGACAGTTTCTATGACTTCAGACTTTCACAGTATGATGAGCCTGGTCTAGCATGTGGCAGAACCGGGGACTGAATTCAGATCACTATGCTTGCCAGGGAAGCATTTATTCCACTGAACTATTTCCCCGGCCTCCATTTTATTGCACTTCTTGCTACTTAAAATATCCATGATTGCATTTTCAGGGTACAATTTTCATATTATAAGGGCTTAATTTTATGTTCTGTAACATTGTTGTTTTTCTTCATAGAATTTGAAGTCCTATAGATAGATGCAGACTTTATTTATTGCTGAGTTCAAACACACACTCACACATACACTTGCACACACTTTATGGTCTTGGGATCATAGGGCCTTTGGGTTGCCAGTTAAGCAGTGTATTTTATCGCCTTACTTTATTACTCCTTTATTACACCATGCCTGGAAGATGACCTCCTTTTAAAATATGATATTCATTTTTTATCTTTTCTAACATTTTGGCTTAAAATTACAATAATCTTGCCACTTACCTCTGGTTACTACTAGTTGTGTAGAATATCTTTTGTATCCTTTTACTTTCAACCTACTCATATATTAGGCTCTAACCTGCATGCCTTGATGATGGTGTATGTTATGGTTTGCGCTGCATAGGAACCAGATCACCCATATAGAAATTTGAATGGAGACTTTTATTTACTGAGCTGTACCCCCAGCCCTGTGTCTCACATCTAATGTCTTTATTGTTTTTGTCCATTGCCTCCATTATTCGTTTGTGTTTTCTGTTTTGTTCTGGTAGCATATCGTTTGGGTCCTTTCTTTCCTTTCCTGTATATTTTTAGAAATGTGTATTGCTTTCCATAGTATGTTTCATCCAGCAAATGTGTAGGACAGTCATGTTATAAAGAGCAGTAGTGTCCACTGTGTCACCGTTTACAAGGCTCTAGTCCAGGATTAATCACACTGTTGTCTGCAGGCCTTTGTGCCTTTGGCGAGCAGCACATCATGGTAGGTGTACGTGGTAGAGAGAAATCATTCAGCTCGTGGAAAGAAGTCCCAGTGGAAGAGCAGGGAAAGTGACCACACACACCTTCCCAGGTTTCACCCTGTGACCTAGGTACTTCCCACTTGTCCACACCTCTTAAAGGTTCCACCCCCTCCCAGTGGCACCACGCTGGGGTGGCCTTTAGTGCAAGGGCCTTGTGTGACCTTCAACATGTAAACTCTTACAGGTAATCTGAAGGTGCTGCTTTGTTCTTTTTTTTTTTTTTTTTTTTTTTTGAGAACCAGGGATTGAATTCAGCCCCTTGTGCTTGCCAGGCAAGTGCTTATTCTACTGAGCTATCTCCCAGCTCCGGTGCTGATTCATTCTGAACTAACAATATACTCTGCTTTTTATTTTTTATTCTTTTTAAGTTATTTATTAGGGTCTCCAGGGAATATTATACTTTAAATTCATGTAAAATAAGATCTGATCCTTGGCATAGAGAATTTGAATCTGAACATTGTTTTCTGGGTGCCAAACGGGAAAAAGATTAAAAGCTAGGACTTGCTTGTGTGATGCATCTTTGCAACACATGAGCCAGGAGTGAGGACACCTTGGAGAGGATAAGAGCAGGCCCAGTTCTGAGGGGGAAGCTCCAGATGTGCAGAGGGGCATACAGTGACCTAGGATGCACAGAGGCAGTAGCTCAGGCAAGAGAATTGTTGTACCTCTGGGTCTCATGCTACGTGAGCATTTAGCTTGAGAGATGAGGGCACTGGCATGGGTTCCTTGGGGCATCCTTCCCTATCCTGCCACACCCAAAGGAATGGAGCTTAAATGTTCCTAAAACAACACAAGGACAACTGCTGCACCCTGGAAGACAGGCTCTGCAGCTCCTGCAAAAGATGACAATTTGGCAGATGTTGTTGATAGATCTGTTCTGTCCCCAGGAGTACCAGAGACAAGATCCTTAAACAACAAATGCAGAAATGTCTCCTGACAGGTTGGGAGAATAAAGTCCTTGCCCTTTTCTGAAACAGTAATAGCTCCTTTTGATACATAATGATGGCATTCATCGTGGGGAGTGGTACATGCAAGTGGCACATCATAATTCTGTTACACTCTCTGCTCCCCCCTCCATTTCTTGGCCTCCTTCACACTTGCAAAGGACCCTGTTTCCTATCATCTATCTTTTATTTTGCTGTTTATTTATACTTTGGATTTTTTTCTTCCTCTGAGAAGTATCAATGCACATCAGGTGCCCATTTCTTGATGCTGCCTTTTATTATAGGAAAACTAATTTCTTTGACTTTTATGTGTTCTAGATATTAGTCCTGCCTTTGAAGTGCAGGTGATAAATTCTTTTCCTACTCTAGGTAGTCTCACCGCTCTGTGGGTTGTCTCCTTTGCAGTGCAGAGGCTTTTTAGTTTAATGTGGTCCCATTCAATAACTCTTGACTTTATTCCTCATGGCATTGGGTTTGAGAAAGCTCTTGCCTACTGCCAGTCATGTGCATGGGGCACTCAGAGCAGGCGATTGAGACTGAGTACAATGCCACACCCCTGTAATCCAGCTTCTTGGGATGCTGAAAACAGGAGAATCATTAAGGTCTGAGTTGTAGACCCTGCAGACCCTGTACTAAATAATAATAAAAAAGGAATGTTCTTGCCTACAACCAGAACTTCAATAGCTGTACATATCTAACCTTCCCATACTTTAAGTGACTTTAAGTTTTAACATTCATGAACTTTGATGCACTTTGATTTCAGTTTAGTACATGGTGAGATATATATGTCTAGGTTCAATCTTCTGCATGTGGACAACCAGGTTTTCCACTTGCTAAAGAGATTGTCTTTCCTCCACCATGTTTTATGTCCCTTTGTCAAACATTAGATGACTGAATGTATCTAGAGTTCTTTCTACATCTTTGTTCATTTCCAGATTCACAAATCTGCTCTAGTGCCACTACCAGGTTCTTTGATTGCTGTACATTTCTGATATTAACTAGGAATCTGGTTTTGTGATGTCCTGCTTTGTTCTTGGACTAATTTTTCTATTCTGAGTCTCTTCTGGCTCTTCAGGAGCTTTAGGACTTTTTTTTTTTTTTAGATCTATGAGGATTTCTGTTGGTATTTTGATTGGGATTCCATTAAATATGTGTATGCGTTTGAAGCACAAATATTTTAATTCTACCACTTCTGCCTATCAGGAACAGGTGATGTCTTTGCATTTTCTGATGCCTTCAATACCCTTTTTCAGAGTATTATAGGTTTTCATTTTTTGTTTCCTTGGGTAAGTTAACTCCTACATATCTAATTTTTCTTCATGCTATTGTGAATGTTCTCAGTTGGTTCATGACTCAGGTACAGGAACACTAAGGAGTTTTGTGTGCTTCTTATGGTATCCTGCTACTTTTTAGTTTGATTATTAATTCTAGGCGTATTTGAGTGAATTTTTCTCATTTCTCCCCATTTAATGTAATGTTAGCCTTGGCTTTTCACAAGTGCCTTTTGTCAGATTAAGGTAATTATAGGGATCTGCTGGTCTCTCACTAAGATCCATCTTACCTGGGGAGAAATAATGGCAGGAATGAGAAGATAGACAATAATTCATGACCTGGGTTAGGTGGTAGCTTATCTGCCTGGTTGGCAAAACGACCCCCTGAACAATAGTAAGGGCTATTCTTTATACTTTGACAAAGTTGCAAGTCACAAGGTTGCCCAGTGACTAATACACCACAATGTCCAGGCAGGATTTTTTTTTTTTTAAAGACTGAGGTAGCTTTTCTGTTTTAGGCTCCTCCTGAAGCCTCCTCCTGCCCTCCCATATAGGATTGATTTCAGCTTCAGCAGCTCCTGACAGATGTCCTTCTACACCTGTTTTCTTTGGGTAAATGAATAATATGAATGGATGGTAGACTTTTGTCACAAGCTTTTTGCAACTATTGGAATGATCATGTGATATTTGTCTTGGCTGCTCCTTCTGTGGTGTATTACCTGCATTGATTTGCATGCATCAAAGCATCCTGACATTCTTCGGATGAAAACTTGCCTGGGGTATATCATCACTTTGCTAATTATGCATCATGTTGCCTATATCTTGCACAGAATTTCGTACCCGTATTCATTAAAAAGATCGTCTTGTAGTTTCTTTTTGTTATTGTTGTGCAAAGGTTATTCCTTGTTTTGGAATAGTGATGTCAGCTTCTAGGAATGAGTTCAAAAGTACTCTGCCCACTTCAATTTCTAAAGAGTTAAAGTTCCCTATAGACCCTGGGACTTGAATGACTCATTGCAGAATTGAGTTCCCTATAGACCCCATCCCCTGTGCCTGCATGTGAGATGCTGCTCCTCTTCAGGACCTCTCAACAGCTTGGCTCTGTCCTGGGTGAACTTTCTCCAGAACTAGATTCTTCTGCTGAGGGATTTCTGTGGATTTTCACTCTATAGACATGTTCTTTATTCTTTCCATGATTTAGTTTCAAACCCAATTGGTTCAAATAAAACTTTCCTCATAAGAATAATGTCACACTTAACCATTTAAATTGTTTCTGTTCTCATCCAATTCTAGTTGTGATTAGTATCTTGGAAAGAATTAAGTTAGTGAACCAAGATAACATGGAATTTTTGTGGTGGACTTTTTTTGGTTTTGTATTTTAGTGCAGAGTCTACAGGGTTTTATTACATAGATCTAACTCCCAGTGATACTCCTGTGCTCAACCAAGAGCTGGGATTACAGGCAGGTGCCACCATGCCCAGTTTCAACTACCTTCTTATCATGCTCCAGGGGGGAGGCTGGCACAGCACACCAGAGATGGAAATCTGGTCACTGTGTCTGCCTAAGCAGGCACTTATATCTGCTGAGCAATTTGGCCAGCCCTATGGGGGACTTTTGAGAATTTGTGTATGTCTAGTAATTTGGGAATCTTTTTTTCTGCAAGACCAAATTTCATGGTAATTTTTAATGATCTAGTTTCCAATAGTATTCCTTGCAATTTGGTATTTCTCATATATACACTTATTCCTGTATTTTCTTTCCTTTTTTTTGAATTAACAGTTTGTCTATTTTAATTATTTTTCAAAGAACCAGCTCTTTGATTGTTGATATTTTTCTCTATGTTTTGTCTCAATTTTGATTACATTCTATTATGATTTTCTCCATGGTGCTAGGTTTGAGTTTGGACTATTATTGTTTTTCTCTTCTCTTGAAGTGCATCAGTATGTTGTTATGGTTATCTTTATTCTTCTTACCTTACTCCATTTAGCTAATGTGAGCATTCACAATAAACTTTCTTCTTAGCACTAGTTTTATTGTGTTCTATTAGATTCTGGTATGTTGTCCTGGCATTACAGTTTGATTCTGAAAACTGTTTAATTTCTTCCCTCATTTCCTGTGACCCATTGAGTGTTCAGGAGTGACTTACTTAATTTCTGAATGCTTCTAAAATTTCTGAGGGTGCAGTATGAGAACCTGGGATCAACCCCTATGGGAACAAAAAGCAGCAACAAAGTAATTTCCCAAGCCCCCAGTTTCTACTAAGCTAGGATCAATGCAAGGTGATGTGAAGGAGGTAAGCAGGAATTACTCCTGTCTTCAGGGAGCTTATAATCCAGGTGGGCTGAGAAGACCAGGATTCCCCAGTGGGAAGACAAAGAAATGTCTATAGAGTGAAAATCCACAGAAATCCCTCAGCAGAAGAATCTAGTTCTGGAGAAAGTGCACCCAGGACAGAGCCAAGCTGTTGAGAGGTCCTGAAGAGGAGCAGCATCTCACATGCAGGCACAGGGGATGGGGTCTATAGGGAAGTAGCAGTAGGAGTCAGGGCCAGGGCTCCTGGTAGGGGGAATCGTTTTTCTACTAATTCATTCCTCTTGCATTTTATAGAAATATAGGTCATGATGGACTGGACATTAACAAGAAGAATTGGATCCGTCCTGCACCTGGTTTGAGAGGCACAGGCCCAGCAGGCAGTCAGAGGGGCTCAGGGAAGTGGCCTGAAACTCAGGAAAGGGCAGATAGACTGGGCAACAGAAACAAGGACCTGAACTGCACCTAGGACATTGCCCATGCTGGGCACCACAGGCTTGGAACAGAGGGTGGCCCAGACTAAGTGCTAGGAAGAAGGGTTAGGTAAGAGGAAATGGGGTGGGAAATGCTATTAGCAGCCAGAAGTTCACTGATTGAATGTGGTCTGGAATGAGGATGCTAACCAGCTCATTCTGATTGTTTGGGAAAGACTAGGCAAGATTTTTAGAACTATATGAAATATGGTGACTCACATATTCCCAGTACAGCCTCTCAAGATCCACCCATTCCCTGTGCCAGAGATAGGCACCACATGGCCCCCAGAGAGCTCAGAAGGATGCCTCCTGCCAGTAGGCTGAGATCCCTGCTTGGTCAGAGCTGCAGTATTAGGCTATCTCAAACCTCCACATCAGGAACTGCTTGTTGAGGACATTAGGTGTTGGTTTGGGGACTCTCAGTTGTAAGGGCCATGCTGGCGCTCTGGCTCCAGATGCCTCTTCTTTTTCTTCATGCTGCACAGGCCCTGTATAATGCCTTCCTCCTCTTAAGCAGATCCAGTGGTTCAGGGAGGCAAGAGGAGCCTGTGACCCCATAGTCCAAACTGGTCCCAGGTCCAGGCATGCCCCATGAGGCTCTTTTACATGGAGGCAATACAGTGCCCACGTGGAGCAGAGGAGTGGCTTACAAGGCATACAGGCAATGGTACTAGAGAGAGAGGGAGGGCTGCTGGCTCATACTTGGGAAGCAGTCTGCAGCTTTCCACAGGACAGGCCATGAAAGAGCACTGCTGTCTGGACCAGTGTGAGTACCCATCCTTCTGTGTGCCCAATAGTGCCAATAGTGCATAGCGAGGCCCACAGCCAAGACCTACTCTAGACAGAGAACACTGAAAACAGCCAGGAGTAAGGAGTTCAGCTACTCAAGAGGAGCCAGGTGGTATAACTCAGGTGGGAGCAAGCCCAGGGGTCAGGGACCATGGCACTGAGTGTGGTTACAGCAGAACAAGCCAGAAGAGGGTGCCAAAGGCAGGATGGCCAGAGAGCTTGCAGGTCATTAAATGAAGTTGGCCAGGAACAGGGACACTGACAGGTCTCAGGCATGAGAGCAGCTTTCTGTGGCCCAGGCTTTACCACATGCTCTGACTGCACATGGAGATGTCCAGGGCAGCAGGAGACCAGGGGAGTCCACAAAGACCTGAGACTAGCTACAGGAGTGTTGGGAGCGGCGCCGGAACGGCTTGTTGCCTTTTTGCGGTTTCCACCCTGACATATCTAGGTTAACAGCCATAGGGCGTGACGCCATATCAGCCCACCTGAGTAACTGATTGGCCCCACCTTCTGGCCTAGCTGGAGAAGATCGCTGCCTGGCAACGGAGCGTGATTGGCTATGCATTCGTACGTGGCTGCTGCTGATTGGCTTAGCGAGGCTATATAACTGCTGTGCTTCCACAATAAAGCGAGATCTCCCCTTCTACGAAGAAGGCAAGGTGTGTCTGAGTTTCCTTTCTGCGCCGGTCAATTGGTGGCCCGTACAGGGACCTGAAGTGTTTTGGCCGGACCAGGAAGGGAAAAGGGCTGCTGCGTCTTCCTTGCTGGCGAGGCAGTTTGCTGCGGCTCTGGATCTCAGCGATTGCCTTGGGTAAGCACCCCCGGAATAGAGGGGTGGGTGGTGGACGCACCACAGATCAGCTCCGGATAGGAGGGCTGGGATTGCCCTGAAGAGGCAGGGACTGGGACTGCCCTGAAGAGGCAGGGACCGCCGTGGACAGGTGGGAGCGCCGTAACCCGGTAGACTTTTAAAACGCCATTAAGGGGCGGAATTGAGATGGAAACCATAATGGGAGCGCATAGTAGTCGTAGCTTGCAGCAAGCTATAGGCGCTCTGCTAGATTCTAAAGGAGTCAAGCTTAAGAAAAGTTCTATAAAGACCTTTTTGTCATCTATTGATGAGATAGCCCCCTGGTTTGTCCCCTCGGGGTGTTTAACCCTGTCTTGTTGGGAAAAATTGGGAAAAGATGTTGATTTTTCTGCTAATAATGGCCTCCTCAATCCTTGCGTGAGACCATTGTGGGCAGTCATCCGTGGTTGTCTCGTGGACACGGCTTGCAGTGACCATATTGCTGCGAGCGCCATTGCCTTGGGACACGCAAGGGCGGAGTCCCGACAACACAGTGAAGTTGATAAACAGGAAGTGGAAGAGGGGGAGGGCGGCGAGTCTAGTTCAGATGAAGAGGGAGTGCCCAAGGGCGCATGTGCGGAGGCCTTAGATGAACCTCAAGAAATGAGGGCTAAAGCCACAGTTCAACTCGAACGTGACTTTGGCATGCCAGGTACTCCGAAAATTGGGCGTGCCCCAGGGTGTAACCCATTTTGGTCGAGTCACCATGGCCCACCTTGTACTGACCCAGATCCACAGCCAGTTGTTAAGCCCACCGCCCCACCTTTGACTGTGCCTGGTGCGACCTGTACTGGCTGCCCCAGGAGTCATGGGAGTCCCTCTCCCCAAAAGCATTTCCATTCCGGCTTGTGGGACTCTGCGGGCAGAGGACCCCGCTGGGATGGGTCGCCATCTTAGGTGCTTCCCAGTGATTACTGACGCAGCAGGAAATAGGCAGCACCAGCCTTTAGATGTTAAGACTGTTAGGCATTTGAAAGAGAGTGTGACCCTTTATGGAATTAATGGAGCCTATACACAATCTCTTATTGAAGCGCTGGCAGGCAATGCCATGACGCCTTC
>PVKA01018425.1:19383-43981 GCA_004027165.1 Ctenomys sociabilis | reverse complement strand
AAGCACTTATTCTACTGAGCTATCTCTCCAGCCCCTACATTTCAAAACACTAAAGGAAAGGATTTTGATAGTTCTTACATATAGAAATGATACCTATTGAGAGAGATAGATCAGTATGTCTAACCTGATTTAAACCTTATACAGATACTGGGCATAGTGGCACATGCCTGTAATCCCAGTGCTTAGGAGGCTGAAAAAAGGATCACTATGAGTCCGATCTACTTTAGACCCTGTACTAAATACATTTAAAAATAAATAAACCTTATACAGTGTGCACATTTATTGAGATACTTACTTGGTACCCTAATAATGTGTATAATTTTGTTTTTACATATCAGTTAAAAATAGTTTTAAAGAGATGACATAAATGTCCTGAATACTGTCCTCAAAATTTCGCTTTTTTCTCTCCACTCTGTGTACCTTTCACTCTTTCTGTTTCTCATATTTGTATTTCAAAGAATTAAAGATAGGCCATTATTTTATGTGTACTGAAGAAAGGACAAAAAATCCTGCCAATTATAATGTGTCACACAATTATAAGATGCATCCTAATTTCTAACACATTAGAAAGTGGGGGGAAAAAGTGTTTAAAGGTAGATAAAGCACAGCATTGCTGTTCTGTAAACAGCGCTACCCCTGAAGACTCAGGAATTCCACCAAAAGGGAAGAATGTTTTTGTTTTTTTTTCCCATCAGTTACATTATATTCTCCCCATCTAAAGATAGGATTATTTCAAGTGTGGCACGTAGGCCACGTCTGAGTGGAAAGCATCCATTTAGCAGTTGGTTGTCCTGGACATGAAAGGTTGTAAGCCAGTGTAGTTAGGGCCTTGGTTTTGTCTTTTCCGAGGCTGTCCTGGGAAATGCTGCTGTGGGCCAGTTGCTGGGATAAAGTGACTCACATGACTGACTATACCTAAAGCCACTTGGTTTTAATATCACTGAATTAAATTAACTCAATTGGAAAAGATTGATAGCTTCTGTCCTTACCCTGCAGATCTGCATTAAGGAAGAGTCTAACAGGGAACTGAAAACCCGTTCCTGGGAAAACTAGGCAAGATGCTGCTTGAGAGGAGCAATATATATTTCTTTGTGAAACAACTTCTTTTGAAATCTGTTCCCATGGCAGGAGCTTGATTGGCTGCAAAGCCAGAGGAGTTGAGGTGTGACAGATGTGATAAGGAGCGCTTGGGCCACATTTATCACGTGTTTTTCAGTTGACCTTTGTTGCATGAAAAGAAAAAATATATATATTGCTGAAGCTTAACAACCAGATTTCATGCAAAAGTCCAGATTTATGGCTTTCCTTAAATAGGAAGGCTAGTGATACTGATCCTATATTTTAGCTTGGTAACAATTGGCTGGAACTGAGTGATAGGATACATATCTTTCTCTTTGCCAATGTCCATTGCTCACCATGGATATATAGAGCTGGCGTGTCTTTCCTGCTGGCACCAAAGAAGGCCCTATAGTATAACAGAGAGGTTTGAAGCATATGACAAGCTTTCATTGGAGTCCTATTACTATTACTTAATAGCTGTGCAATAGCATCTTACACCTCTAGACCCAGTATTCTTGAGGACATAGTAATGCTCATCCCTCCAAGTCGCAGTGAAAGTTTAAATAAAGAAGTACTTGTGAAATACTTAGTGTATTGCCTGGCCCAAAAAGTACTCAATAAAATGTGTGTATGTGTATCATATGTGATCAGTTGAATTTATGATTAGACCAGGTCATACACGTAAAGGTTTTTTTGTCAGTTGTTGAGAGAACCCTAATGGTGTACTTGCTGACAAAAAGATGTGGGCTGAGCAGAATGAGCAGAAGATAGGGGTATGGATTGTGGTGGCAGGGAGGACCTGAATGCCAAGATACATGTTGGCACTACATGGTAATCTGTGCATACCTGATTTCTCTTCCTTGTGTTGATAGCATCCTCTTGTTTGTCCATTTGAAGTACTGTGCATAGTGGCAGTAAGCTCATGTTTCTGAGAAACTTATTCATTTCCCACTGAGGAACAGTATTTAACATAACACAGTGGCCACATCCAGTATGGGAGCTCTGTAGCTCTTCATTTATTTAGGTCTCTACATAGTTTGTTGGAAGGTTGTGATCTCAAATAACAGGTATTAGCTGGCTACAAAGGGGGATGTCATTTATCTCTCCCCCATTGTCCCTTATGAATGACCTCTGAGTTGGTAATTGACAGGGATTATTGCCATTTTTTTAATCTCTGCTAGGAGGCTGCTGGAGTCTTCCCTCATTTCATTATCCCGTTATGATGGAGCAGGATCCAGAGAGCACCCAATTTACCCAGACCCAGCGAGGTAAGGCGAAAGTGAGAAATGATGCTAGGTGGGGGGAGGGGTGGCCCTTGGAGTTGCCAAGTCGTTGGAACCCCTCTCAGTGCCTCTCTGGGCCTGGTGCTCTTTGCTGTTCAGTCACAGTTTTGAGACAGGTGGTTCAGGTGATTGGGAAGTGTTGCAGGTAAGTGAACAGTACTGCTGGTGACAGGGTTCTAACTGAGCTCTTGTCCTTTGGGGGCTCCCTTCTGTCAGTGGGGCACTAGAGGAGCCTGTGGCAGCCACAAGCCAATACAGGAAATGTTTTCCTGCTAGCCCAAGGGACTGCCTGAGTTTGTGGATAGCCAAAAGGCGTACAGACTTTTAAAATAAATTTTATAGGGAAAATACTTAAAAGTTACATGAGCCAAAATTCTATTTGTGGTCATTTGAGAGAGAATTTATAATATCAAAGGGCAGGAGTCAGTCTCCCTTGATTATTGAGTTTTTGTCAGTTATGTGAAGGAAAAGAATGAAGAGAGAATGAATGAAACAAGTTGTTTTATTAAAGTGTTTTATACTTAAGACATTTGAAAAGTTCTTGAAGAGATTAAAAATGTTTTCAGCTGTGCATGTGAGTAGGTAGGAGGAGCGCTATGAGTTCAAGGCAGGCCTGGACTGCATAGTGAGTTCAAGACCAGCCTTAAAAGAGTTCCTGTCTTAAAAGAGTTCAGGCTCATCTTTCCCTGATGGTTGTAAAGAACCAAAGATGAGATGTTGAGTTGTTAACATTTATCTGCAGAGAGCAGCCCCCTGGAGTTGTTGCAGCTAGATTTACTAATTCTGGTAGTGATCTAAAAAAGCAGAGCCTGCACATTTAACCAATATCAGAGTACATTGTGAAGCTCTGCCAAATGAAGTGATTTATACTCTTGAGGTTGGAAAGTTAGTGGTGTAGGTGGCCAGATAAAACTAAGTGAGCTTAGCTCTAGATTAAAGCTTTCATGTCCACTTAGGAACATCGTTTGATGAAGTTGATTCCAGGGATATTAAATAGTTTTGTTGCTGCCACACTTGTGTCATGACATTGCACATGCTTTCTCACAGCCCAATGAAAAGATCCTGCTATCCTTTTTTCTACACTCCCTTCACAAACAGGTGGGCAACTTGGATGATGAGTGATGCAAGGAAGTATATATTAGCCTCTAATTATGTTTGAAAGTTCTAAACCTCTAATAATGAACATTTTTCACACAAATAAAGTACTTTGAGACACTGAGAAAACTTTTTTTCACTGTAAGTTTCCTTTTTTAGGTTGTCTTCATGCCCATAAATCTTGACCTGGCAAAAGTCAGCAGTGATTATTACAAACCATTATTTGTTCTCTTTTTCATAGAATCTGTTATTTATTCCTGCTCAGATTTCTTTATTACCTAGACATGATGTTGGTATTTTTATATCTTCACTTTCAGCACAAATAAGGTTTTTGGAGGGGAAAGTGTTTCTTGAAGAAAATTTGAAAATTCATTTAAACATTATGGTGTTCACTTGGAACATTGTGGAGTTGTTTGATGGTTTTCCTACACTTTGGAGAATGATTGTTATCACTTTATTACCTGTTACTTATTTTTCTTAGGCTTCACACTGTGCTGTACGCATAGGACAAAGCCATTTGTGAGCCATCTACTTAGCACTCAGCAACTTGTGAAGGACAAGACTGGAAAGTCAGGAATATATTCTCTCTCTCTCTCTCTCTCTCTCTCTCTCTCTCTCTCTCTCTCTCTCTTTCTCTTTTCTTACTTAATCATTAAGGAAGTTTGGGAAATTCCTGTCCTGTAGTGACATTAAGCAACTGTGCTTACCTAGTGCTGAAATTATGTCCCTGACTAATAGAGACAGGTCAGTCTTACCATCAGCATCATTTCTACCACAATCACCAGTAATACTATTCTTTTTCTTAGTTAAGATAGTCTACAAATCAAGGCATGAGTGAACTTGTCACTTTTTAGGATTAGTTTAAAAAAAAAAAAAAAAAGATCTTTCTCCTTTTTAAACTTTTCTTCTGTTGCATTTTTTTCTATTCTGATTGGCTTAAGAATTTAACCAGTACTTAAATTGATTTCTTCTGGAAATTTTCTATATAAATAGAAGAACAGTTTAAGCACAGACTTCTATGATTTTTCCTTATCAAACATATGGGAACAGGAGCTGAAATGGAAAAGAAAATCTCACTGTTTGAGGCTTTTGGGAAGTAGTTGTTTTGGTGACCTGACTATCTTGACTGAGGCATCTGTGCATCGCATGCCCACCTGCTCTACAGAGATCATTTGGATTTGGTGATGCACAGTGCAGTATATCATTCCCGTTACAGACTTTCCAAAGATTGCCAGCTGCCTGTTCAGGAATGCCATTTGGTGGTTGACCAGAAGGATACCATGCCTGTTGCCAGGCATTTCAGAAACTGCCTCCATTCCTGTAGGAGTTGACTGCCAGATCACTTTTGGCCTGGGGGTAGACTTTCTGAGGAAAAAGCCTTAGGCTCCAGAAGTCAGGTTGCAAATTCTGTAGTTGTTTGAGTTTGTTTGATTTTGATTTGAGAAGGGGGGGGTGCTGTCTCAATTAGTTGACCAGGCTAGACTCGAACTTGCATTTCTCCTGCCTCAGGCACTTTAGTAGCTGTGATTAAAGGCCAGTGACACCATGCATGACAACAAATTTTTCTTTCCCTTTGGGTATACCTGTTTGTATCACTATTTTTCCATGAAAAAACAACAGAAAATACATAGATTTTTCCTTTTCATATTCAAAGATGATAGAAGTGTAAAATCTCCAGGAATCCTCATTAGGATTTTTACCTTTTAGTCTTTCCCCGATTACAGAAATATTTATATTTTTGTACATATTAGTGTATAATACCATTCTTTAAACCTCTTCCCCATTTAAGTATATTTTAGAGACCTTTCCTTGTGAATATGTAGGGGTAATTTATTCTTGTGTTTCTTTGTGTAGATAAAATTTATTTATTCTGCTTTTGGGCATTTGGGTTGTCTCCCAGTTTTCACAAATAATAACAATGTTGCAAATGAACTTCTTTTTGTATTCTTGTGTGCTTCTGTAGGATAAAAATCCTAGTGGAATTATTAAACCAGAGTGTATGCCTCAGGCTCTGCATCTTGGAATTGCTTAGCAATCCTCTTAATATTATCATATGAAAACATTTTTCTTACATTGTTCTTGTGTTCTCAGTTCATAGCCTCAAATTATGTAACAGTGTTGTGAGAGGAGGGCACATTTGAGAAACAAGGGATGAGATATAGGAATTGAATGCTATACTAGAAGTTGTCAGGGAGTGTCAAAATGCTATGGCTTTGGTTTGAAGATGTAAGTCTAGGCTGATGGTTATTGGAAGAGCCCAGGTAAGGGAGATGTGCCTATGGAGCCAAATCACTGGTTGTAAGAATAGAAAAATTCCCTTTTTTTCCCCTAGTACTCTCAGTCCCTGTCCTGAATATTTTCTTCAATGTACAAATGTGTATTTCTTGGAGAAGAAAGAAGTCCTAGTGAATATGCTGTATCTGTTGGTAACTTTTTTAATCTTGTAAGGGTTTCCATCTTTTGCCCCATCTGTAAAATGAAAGACCCAGGATTTTTTTTATTTGTTATATTTTGCAAATATAAGGATGGTGATGATCAAAGACAAGCTGTGAATCTGCTTAAGGGTACCCTGAGAAGTTCAGCTAGAGGCCCAGTGTTAATCCTCTTGGGATAGGCAGTTTGATCAGTAGATGCCTGATTAAACTGCCTGTTTGCCTTGTCTTATAGCAGAGCCACTGGTGAGCTGGGCATGGTGATACAGTCCTATAATTCCAGTATTCAGGAGGCTGAAGCAGGAGTATCACTGTAAGCCTAGGTATATAAATAAGGCCACCCTGTACTACATGCCAAGACCCTGTCTCAAAGGGGGAAAAAAAAAAAGAAAAAAAAAGATTCAGAGAACAGAATCACCTGTGATAGTCTCAAACACAGTTTGCAGTACCTTCATTTTTTATGTATCTGGAATTTGCCTTAGCAGGGTGATGCCACAGGAGAGCTGGTTTACTGCCATTCATAGTACAGTATTCCCACATTAGCGCTAGTTTGTTTCTCCATCTCTATCTCAGATTATCTCCTGCTGCATACTACGCCCAGAGGATGATCCAGTATCTCTCACGGAGAGACAGTATTCGCCAGCGTTCCATGCGCTACCAACAGAACCGTCTCCGCTCTTCCACCTCCTCCTCTTCCTCAGACAACCAGGGTCCGTCAGTAGAGGGAGCCGAACTGGAATTTGAGGACTTTGAGTAAGTACATGCTCAGCTTGCTTTTTCCCCTTGCCTTCTGAGCTGTGTGTTTCCAAGTTGGGCACTGGTGAGCATCCTTGCTTCCAGTCCCTAAGTTAGTGTTCCTGAGAAGCAGGATAGGGTGAGGTCTTAGGGCTCATAGGCCCCAGAAACTCTCACATGGAGCCCACACATTGGTGATTCTGGTGCCTCTGGGAAGAGATGGTCCATTGTGTCTTGAGCCAGCTGAGCAGTATTTGTATTCCCTTTCATGGGGATCAATAATACTTTTCATAAACTGCACAACATCAGGAAGGTTGATGTGTGTTCTTTTAAGCAGAGTAGATACGGAGATTCATATTTTTCTCTCTCCCTCCCTCCTTCTCCCTCTCCCTCTCCTTCTCCCTCTTCCTCTCCCTTTTCCTCTCCTTCTCTTTCATTCTCTCTGTCCTTCTTTCTTTTGTGGCTTTGTGTTTCACCCAGACTGCTGTGTAGCCCAAACTGTCCTTGAATTTGCAGTGATTTGACTGCCTCAGCCTTCTCAAAGTTGGGATGCCAGGTGTGTATCACTACACCCAGCATTTTAAGTTTATTGATGGATTGATTGGAACTGGAGATCGAACTCAGAACTTTGTGTTTGTTAGGCAGGCATTTATGCTGCTAAGTTATTAAATAACTTAGTTATTAATAAAAAATCCCTAGCAGCATTTTTTTTTAAATACTTGTGATTTTCCAAAATGGTAGATATTTTGTGTCAAAAGCTATATCAGACTGATTCTTTTTTTTTCTTCTTCTTTTTTTTTTTTTTGTCTTTTTTTGAGACAGGGTCTTACTATGCAGTTCAGGCTGGCCTCAAGCTCACTTTGTAGCTCAGGCTGGTCTTGAACTCACAACAATCCTCCTGCCTCAGCCTCCCGAGTGCTGGGATTACAGGCATGCGCTACCACGCCCAGCTCCAGACTGATTCTTAAGTCCCTACTCTCTTGCCTGAACTCTCTGTCTTCCAGCTTCTACCTTCACAGTGATCCTTTAACAAATGAATGTCAGAAATCTCAAAATGTCAGATGAATGTGGTAGTTGGGGGGGGGTGTAATTCTTTGCAGCCTATGTCTTCTCCCACCTCCTCATCTTCCTCCTCTTGAGTGGCACTTGAGTAAGCCACAGGAGCAGAATCAGCCCAGAATTTAGGCTCCCTGACCTTACTGCTGGGTTTTGCATTCTCTGATCTGCTGCTGACCTTTCTAGCCATTCGTTGTATTTTTTTCTAGCCTGAAACTGAGTTTTACAGATTTGTGTTAATTGGACATTTGCCTTTTGATCTGATTCTTATATTTAGATAGTTTCAGCCATGAAAAACAAAAGAGCAAGAAGGTGGTTAGGCTGGGAGTGGTGGCACAAGCCTGTAGTCCTAGCAGTCGGGAGATTGCTGCAAGTTTGAGGCTAGCCTCGTCTACAAATTAAGTTCAAGGCCAGCCTGAACTGTATAGTGAACCCTATCTCAGAATGACCAAAAAAAAAGGAAGGTGGTTAGGCATTCTCCCATCAAGTCATTTTCTTTCTGCTACCTATGTAGCCTTTATAGGTTTGGGGTCTTAAAACCTAAACTCCCCCTCAGCTTTCTCCCTCTCGCTTAGCAGTATGGGGGTAATTCTTCACACATCATCATGCAACAGAGCTTCAGATCTCTTTGCCAGAAAAGACTGAGAAAGTGGGACAGCTTTGCCTTCCTGATGCTTCTGTTAAATTTACTACCATTTGCATACTGGAAGCAAAAGTAAGAGTAGATGATAGGCTTGTTTTAGAAAGATTAAAGTGAGCAGGAAATTCAGGAATGGCCTGAAGCAGCTGGTGTGTGGCCAGTGGAATAAGGAGAGGACCCTCAGCCTGGGTCCTCCATCTACTCAGGCAAGAAGGATGGGTATGTCCCTTAGCCAGGCAGATATCTTTGTGACATGTTTTTTAGCACCTGGGTGCATTCAGAGAAGCACTGTAAACATCATGGCAAGGGGATGGGGATGCAGCTCAGTGGTAAAGTGCCTGCTTAGCATGTGTGAAGCCTGGGTTTGATTCTTAACCCAACACAAAACCAAAAGCCAAAACACAAAAAAAGCGTACATGCTGAGGCTTCTGGCACTTAGTGCTGCTGAGAGCCCGGGTGACTCAGGAGTCCTGTGCTGCTTGGCAGTCATTGCTGTGGATTGCCTAGACCTCTTTCCACATGAACTCAGGAGGTTGTGTTGTCTCTTAACAGTGGTAAAATGTGGAGCTCATGCCTTTTGCACAGGATCCTGCCTCGTGACTTGTCCTTCACAATGGAGTTCTGGGTTAGCTTAAAGTGTTCTGTTCTTGGCTTACCTTCCCTTTCTTCTGCTACCACCTCCTCGCTCTCCCTTCCTTCCCCCTCGATCTTCTTGTGTCAGATGCCTCCTCCCTGTGCTCCCCCGGCCCACCTGTGCACTCACCTCCCCCTAGCTTCAGCATGACCTGATTTTACATTGCATTCATCTGTTGTGCCTTGGCTTACTATTGTTCTTTCTAAGGGGTCTTGTATCACTGCCTGGTTAGTAACAATGGGCACTTTCTCTAATGTCCTCCCAATGTCCCTCCCTTGGCTTTTTGCCTTTCTTCTGGGGCTGATAAAGATCACAGTTTTGTTTTCAATAGCAGCTATGGATTAGTCACCTCTACATTAGTAGTTCAGGTCTCCTGGCAGAGTATGTTGTTGGCTGGTTAGTAGTGATTCACTGTCTGTTCCTTTCTTTTCTGTCTCCTTTCCAGCCTTTCTCTACCATAAACTGAGTACTGGTTGTGGTTGCCTTTTCTCTCATCCTCCCTTGCTGTGAGAAGGCCAAAAAAAAAAAAAAAGAGAGAGAGAGAGAAATTAGGAAATGTACCAGCCAGTTTTAATGTCTCTGTCTTAATCCTTTTCCTTAGCGTTGATAACTAGAAGGGAAGTGAAAGGATTACACAGTCACATTTCTTATATAGTTCCTTTGGGTCCAGAAAGGCAGGTAAGGGAAATAACAGCCTGGAATCTTCTGCACACTTGGGGTACTGACAAGTGTTCCTCTGTTGGGCTGTATTGCCTTCACAGCATATAGGCTTCTCTTGCTGTGCCTCTCATAGTCTCTTCACTCATGTTCCACTTGCTAAGTCAGAGGTCGCACTGCTGTTCTTGAACTCTTCCCATTCATGTGCAGAGTACTGTGCCTTGGTATTTTTCTGAATAAGGATACTGAGATGATGCTGAATGAGTATATTTCAGATTAGAGAGTAACAACAAGCATGCTTAGTGTCTGACATATTGTCTTATGAATCTGAAAATCTTTAAAAATGATTTATAATCTTATTTAAGGTTTTCTGAAAGCTTGCTGGGGAATAAGATCATCAAGATTTATCTTTAGGGAGGGTGGTCTTGGAGGTTGATCAGCATTAGCTTTAATTTTCTATTCTTTTGTCGTCTGGATTAATAACCCTCTTCCCAGAAGCATCTTCTCTTCTGCCATTCATCTGTGTCTATATTGAAGATTGAGATGGCAGGATTCCTGTTTATCGAAACATACAAATAGGACATGTGGAAGTCTCCTGTCAGCAGGTCTCTCTTAAAGCCCTGAGCATCTGTCATTGCATAAAGACATTCACAGCAGGGTAAAGGTGTATCTGTCTATGACATTGCTGTCTGCTTGTTTTTGTGAACCAAGACCACCTGGTGGAATGTGGATGGGATAGAAGCAGAAGGAAGAACTTCCATTGGATTTTTCACCATCCCTCCAGGAAGAGATGGGGAGCTCTTATGAACCCTGCTTTTTTTTCTTGTGGTACCAGGGATCGAACCTGGGCCTTGTTTGCCAGCCCAGTGCTTAAGTCACTAAGCTATATCCCCAGCCCCATGAACCCCACTTTAAATGATGTGTCCCAGTATTTTCTAAGGTCTGTAGAAAGTTGTCATATGTGTGCCTCTCTGAATGTTATTCTAGCTGTGTTACTTGTTATTCTAAATTGAATTATAATCCCAGAGTCATCCCCAGCTCATATCCCTGCCCTTCCTTTTTCTGTAGCTATTTAATCCTCCTAGGCAGAGTATACTAAACCATAAGCAAAGTTGTTGCTAATGGCAGCCAGAACTGGAGGCTTCAGAGTAGGTCAGCCAAACTGTCTCCACCATACATATCAGCCACTAGATAATTGCGTTCTGCTTCTTAAAATTGATGCTACTACAGAAGAGAACATATCCTACATTTACAGTTGTAACCCTTGGCTGTACTTTGGATTTAAACCTAGGAAAAAATGTTTCAGAATTCTAGTCTTTCAGTCTTAAGATACAGTCTCTTCAAGTTTTATTATACTTATCTTCTTCCATCTTTTATCTATTCTTTGGTGCTCTTTACCCAAAAATCCATTTTGTTATCAAATATGCAAAAATATTTTATTGTGAATATGATGATCTTTTCTGGGTGCCAAAGATGAGTTCTGGCCCTTTTGTTTGGTGTGATATATCTATTTCAGCAATACTGTATCACATACATAGACATACAGTCCTTTGCTATAACACTTTTTCTTCTGTTTTGACTGAGGATCTTGCTATGTAGTCCAGGCTTGCCTTGATTTTGCTTTATAACTCAGGCTGGCCTAAAACTGTTCGTAGCCCAGGCTGTTTTCAGCCTCCTGAGTGCTGGGATTATACATGTGTACCACTATGCTTGACAAACTTTTTTTTTTTTTCCTTCTGGTGCTGGGATTTGAACCTAGAGCCTCATTCACACTAGGCAAGCACTGTACCATTGAACTGTATATCCCTAATCCTTGTTTTGTTTTTGAAATGAGAACTTATTCTGTTGTCTAGGATATTGTCAAACTTGTAGACTCAAAGTGATCCTTCCATCTCAGCTTTTTGAGTACTGGGGACTAAAGGAGTGTGCTACCTCATCTAACTGAGTATTTCCTCTTTTGTCCCTTTGGTTGATATCTTTCTTTTCTGTGTTTAGGTCAGGGTCTACAGAGTCTCACCACATACATTGGATTCATAGTGATTCTCCTGTTTTTCAGCCTCCTAAGTGCTGGGATTGCAGATGTGCTCTACTATGCCTAGTCTCAGTTGTAGTTTTAGTGTGCCTTGTGGTGGGGCCAGCTGTTGCACTCAGCCTAAACAGGTACGTTAGTCTGCTGAGCTATCAGGCTGGCCCCTTGTTAGGCATTTTGTAGCAAGAAAATCATTAAGAGGTCTTCTTGGTGTGGTCTAGCTAAGGAGAGTTCTGAATGCTGTCAGTGCTGACATCTGATTGGTTGTGGCATGGGAGAAGTTGGTTGCTTTTACTTTATAACTTAATATTCATCTGGCCTTTTGATGTAACTAAAATTTAGTTGAATCATGGCAAAGAAAATACAGCATGTTAAAAACTAGATAGTGCTCCTTGTATCAAAGGCAGACAGTAGTCCTGATGCCTTTGTGAGACTCATGTTTACCTCAGATCTTTCTGACTAGAAGTTCCAGAAGAGTAAAAGATACTATCCTTGGTAGTAAGTTCTTTGTCATGATCTCACAGCTGAGCCTAGAATTTCTAGAATGTCTTGGGAGTAAATCTACAGACTCTGATATTAGCTACATCTGTCACTTGGAGCCAAGAGAGGATTTTTTTAAAAATTTAAAATTTAAAAAAAATTAAAAAAAAAATATTTTATTTATTCATTCATTTATTTACTTGTTACAAAGTCTTGCTACACAGCTTGGACTCATAATGACCCTTCTGTCTCAGCTTCCTTAGTGCTGGGATCACAGGCGTGTACCACCATGCCCAGTTTCAGTGGCTGGTATGGTGCTGGGGTGGCACAGCATGTGGTACCTGAGATCGAACCCCAGTCCTTGTGCTTGTCAGGCAGGTGCTTGAGCCACCGAGCTTTCTTCCCAGAAAGCTTGAATTGACTATTATGGCCTCTGAAATCTCTGGGGGCTGTGTTTCTATTTTGAAATGGAGTTATCATTATGTTTTTCCTTTGATTTACACATTATAACAAGAGTATAAGAGAAACTCAGTCTTATAAAGTTATTCTTTACTAACTGGAGCCTGCTAGATAGTTAAGAATCAGGTAACTCTCTGGGTGAGGCAAGACAGAAAATGTTGAAGAGTTTGAACTTTTGGTAAGGTGTGGTAAGGTGCATGGCTATAATCCCAGTGCTTGGGAGGCTGAGGCAGAGAGATCATTGTAAATTTGAGGCTGGCCAGTGTTACATAGTGAGTTCAAGGCCAATCTGAACTACATAGCAAGACTGTCTTTAAAAGAAAAGAAAAAGAAAAAAAAAATCAGTCAGTGTTCTATTTGTTGATAGGTGTTATACAAACTCTGTGTGTGTGTGTGTGTGTGTGTGTGTGTGTGTGTGTCTTTTTTAAGACAAGTTCTTACTATACAGTTCAGGGTGACCTTGAGCTTACTTTGTAGCCCAGACTGGTCTCAAACTGTTAATGATGCTCTGCCTAGGGCCCCCAAATGCTGGGATTACATCATGTGCCACCCATGATGCCTGGCTCAGAATTTTCTTGATAGGAAACTTTTTAAAAAAATACCTCTCATTTACCAGAGAATTTTAAATAATTTTGTTCACTTTGGTTTTATAGTGATTGTTTTTACAAGGTGAACTTTTAATGTTAAAAATATGAATCTTAAAGAAAAGGGTAGATGTACAGTCATAGAAACACAAAACAGAATGAACTGTTGGGTGGGTTGACAGGTCTGGCAGGACTCTATAAAGTATAAGATCTATGGCAAGAGATGACCTCTGAGAGTTAGTGTATGCAGGGCTTGAAAGTGTGTGCTATACAAGGAAGGCGAACTTTGTGCTACAGGTAAGAGGACGTTATTTATGCATTTCACCTAAGGAATATGGTAGATTTTTACATAAATGTGCGGAGAGAATTTGGAGAAATATGAGAAGTCTTCATGGATTTGAGTATTAAAGCATAGGGAATTGAAGAATTAAGAGAACTTTGAAAAATGAGCATGAATGTAGGGAAGGAGAATCTCCAAGAAGGAAACATGAAGCAAAAGCCCAGAGATAGGAGAGTTATACTTAGGGATCTTGGGTACATCTACACTAGAGCTTTGAAGTTTTGGTAATCCTAGTGGAGGTCAGGAACCCCTGAGAAGGGTGCAAGTCTGGAATGGTTGGGTGTCATACTTCGAGTTTATCAAGGGACAGCCATTATTCATTGCTCTGATAGCACTAGTTAAAGGACCTCATGTGGCAATCGTATTGATGCAGGAGGACCAGTCAGAAAGCAGTATGTTTAGCATTGGTGGGCATTTTTGTGGTTGAACTTTTAAGGACCAGGTGTAATACTCCTTGTTTTCTCAGCAGGACCTATTTGTGGATGTTCCAGAGAGCACAGCCAGCCCTCTTACCACTTCTCCAAATAAAATACTACCATTTTTATTTCTACTGCTGATTTTGAGCTAAGTTTATAAATTAGTGAGTGACTTTGGTAACAGCAATGATTGGAAGTAGGATCTCTTTTCAGTACCTACTAACCACATGGCTAGCCAACTGGGCTGAGCCTGCATTTTCCATTTTCTCTATGATCTTTTTTTTTTTTTTTTTAAATTTTATTTTAATGAAGAACAAATAGCAGTGAGGCAGTTTCAAGTCAAATTAGGACAGATTCAATAATTAATACAGTGTATACTTTCCTAGTGTTTTTTTGTTTTACAAGGTGTATACATGATACTCTATTTACAAACAATGAATTAAGATAATGTAGCTGCATATTTATCTTTTTTTAAAGCTGAATTATAATACAGTTTCAATAATTAATACATTTTACATTGTTATCTTCCTAGTGGTTATCCGTAGTACAAGAAGCAGATTGGATATCCTGTCCAAACACTATTAGCGCAAATCTTTCTTCTCATAGAATTACATAAAAGTACTGCATATTTATCCTAACTGTACTGTTTATATAAACACAGAATGGTTCTTCCTTTGTATTCCCCCCTTTATTGTTTAGTCCTGTCAAAGGGTATTCTATTATCATTCAGTTATTATAGGTGCTTGAATTCACCGAAACAATCCAACACAGTCCAGCAGTCCACAGTATTAGTGGGTTATCCGAAAAAGTTGACTACAGCCATTTATAGCTCAGCTTATTTTATATACCTCATTTTTATACTTTTCTGCTGGATCGTTAAGACCAAGATAAAGCAAGACCTATGTAACAAAAAATGTAACTTTTGTATCTGATGAGGTCAGTCAAGTCCCCTCAGGGTTTATTCTATAACCCTGTACCTCACTTTGTAGATCCTTTGTCAGTGTCAGCCATGTGGATGAGTCATGGCCATTGCTTGACCACTTTGCTCTCTGTGAAAGCCTGAGAGAAAGTTTTCTCTCCATGTGACTCTCTTTAGGCACATTGTAGATAATTAATAACATTCCTCTGTGGCTCCATAATCTCCTTCATCAGAAAATTTGGGACACAACTGAGTTCCATGATGTTGCATTATATGTCCTGAGTCTTCACTGACCTTGAAAGGCTAGGGCTAGAATGTTGGCTGACCCTGTAGCCCTTACATTTCTCCAATTTTTGGTCTGCAAACTTAGGTTGTTAACCCTCCAGAAGAGAAGCTGATTATTACCCTGCAACATATGCAGTTCAGTTTACCCTAACTATCTGACTAAATTCTTTTCAGTTGTTGTTGTACCTCTCTATTTGTATTTCTTCTTTTGATTTCTTATACTAAGGAGATTATACAATATTTGCACATGTGTGTCTGGCTTATTTCACTTATGAGTATATGTTCAAGTGGCATCCACTTCAATATAAATGCTTCAAGTTTATCATTCTTTATAGCTGAGTAATACTCCATTGTATTCTCTGTGATCTTGAGCAGGTCCTATTTCTACCTCTAGACCTCAATATAGGATCATTAGATAACATCTGAAATTTCTCTTGCCCCTAAAATTCCTTTGTTGGTGTTAACTGCCTTAGAAGAATTTTTCTCTTACATGTAGCTGAGATAAAATACTCAAAAGTCTCAGAAAAATAAGAGATCTCCTGAGAATTGGAAATGGGCTCCTTGATATTGTCAACTCTCAATATATTTATAAAATATATACCTACCTAAACACTAGGTCTTTGTCAAGGATTTTGACTTATTGCTTAGAAATATCATGCCAGCCAAATAGCTCAGTGGATTAAAGCATCTGCAAGCAGGTGCAGGGGCCGGAGGTTCAATTCCCAGGCCTGCTGTGTCAGCCTCGTCCCCAGGGCTCACTGAGACTGCAATTGAGATTGGGTATGGTGGTGCCCCCTTATAATCCTAGCTCTTGGGAGTCTGTAAACAGGTGGATCACTATGAGTCTGATCTAGCAGTGAGACCTTGAACATTCTGTAGACCCTTCCCTAAAATTAAAAAAAGAAAGAAAGAAATGTATAATACTGCTTGGCAGGTTTTGAATCAGTACTTTTTCCATGCAAATAAAATACATGTGAATATTTTAGTGGACGTAGCAAAAGAAAGTAGAATATGTCTGAATTGTGCCTAGGGTGAAATATAGAAGGAAAGAATTAAACAGCCAGGAGGTGTGGGAAAGAAGACATAACCACTTAGATTTATATGTTTATTTTTTAGCATAAAATGTACAATATGAATATGGATTTGCATAATGTAGGCAGATGAAATTAAAAGGTAGAATAAAGGAACAGAGGAATTTGTAAGTGGTAATTATCTCTTAAATTACTGTTCCTTGGAGAAAAATTAAAGCTCTGCAGTTTTGAGAGACCTGTGTGTCTCTGGTGAATGATTTTAGCAGTGACTGTACCCAAGAAATCTAAGCTCTTCCACAAATGCAGTCCTTTGAAATGGAGACTAAGGCCTAACTGATGATACTCAGTAAGGAAAGGACTTGAGCAAGATGACTGTGCTACCCAGGGACAGGAATACAAATTAGACAGCATGTTGTAGAGAGACTGAGTAGAAGCAGAGAAGCAGAAACAGGGAAACAAGTGGGGTTTCTTTTGTTTTGTTTGTTTTTCAAATAGTCTAATTTTCAGCCAGCTCAACTGTGCACTGTAAAGTTGTTCCTTGAGTTGTTTGATGCAAAAGATTCTCTTATAAAGGTTCTAGTCAGAGCTATTTGTCACTGAGGAGCAATGATACCTTGACTGTCTGGGTAGAACTCAGTCAGCAGTCTGTAAGTATATGGTATTTTTCTTTCTTATATGTTATAGCCTCTCCCTGAGGCAATAATACTGGACTTTAGTCAGAAGAGTTGGTGTTGTGTATCTTCCATCCTGGAGACACATTTTCTCTTATTCAGCATTTGTCTCAGAAGCTTGATTGTTTGAAGGATTTTTTTTTCCTTGTAAAATCATTTACAAGGAAATTTTAGATTTTTCCCCCCTCTCCATCCCAAATGCCTCTGTGAGAATTAATTAGAGATGCAGAGATTTCAACAACTAGGAAAGCCATTAATAACTCAGCCAGCTTCTGTCCTGCTGACTTAAAGGCAGCTTCTGGCTGTTAAAATTGATGAGGGTTCCTCTGGTGTTTCCCTGAAAAGTGTTCATCCTGTTTCAGAAAAGTAACACCAGCATATTTATGTGCTCTGGTTTTCACTTTTTCAGAGCCTACTTTTACTGAAAAAGGATGTTGACTATGTGATATTAGAGCAAAAATTGTCACTCTGGCCACACCTCTCCCTGACAGCTCCTTTGACAAATACCCTCTCATCCATACCTACTCAGTGCCTGACTTGGTTTGCTTCTTTCTAGTTCATGAGGTCTTGGTGTATGTTGACCATGCATCTGCACAAAATGAATGGTAAACTGTTAGTTTTCTGGATACATCATAATATTTTTATTTCCTTTAGTCTTTTCTTTGAACTCTCATCATTCCATCATTCCTCCCCTCCCCCGTCCTGTACATTGAGATATGTTTTCCTGCTTCAGTTCCTTATCTGTGAGTCTGTGCTTTATTCTAGATAACAGACTGGAGAGTAGTTACCCTTTTCACCTTTAGTTTCTTCAGACCTGTATCCTTGTTCCAGCATCTAGGTCTGCCAGTGCTAAAAACACACTTTCGTTTTTGTATGACTTGTCCTTTGGTTGGGTATTCTTACTTTCCCACCCTAACCCATTTTTTTTTTTTTTTTTTTAAGACACATTTATTCAGCGTCATGATCAGACTATTACATTTAGCAATCAACAGCATGGGTGCAAAAAAAAAGGTCTACATTAAAACCCTTTGTTGGAATGCTTTACACTTTCCATAGAAAAGAAACTAAAATAACCTGTTATATAGTTAGTCACAAATACAGTCCTCGAGTTTTTTGCCCATACCCATGAGTAGTGTCTAAAACATGTCTTCTTTGTAGCAGCTGGGCCCTGCCACCACTATGCTTGGCTGAGTTCACAAATCTGTTACAACCTGTAGCTTCCCTGTCACTTCTCTGTCTCTCCTCTCCTGCTGAGCTTTGTTTCCTGGAAGTGTTTAAAACCTGCCACTGCCATAGCCACTGTTGCTGCTGGAGCCACCATAGCCACCTTGATTTTGTGGTTTGGCAAAATATTGGCCTCCACCACCACAGAGCCCAGAGCTTCTGCCTCCAAAGTTTCCTCCTTCATGGGTCCAAAATTTGAAGACTGTCGTAATTGCCAAATTCGTTATAGCTTCCACCACCTCCATAATTGCTTCCATCATTACCAAATCCATTGTAGCCATCTCCACTGCCACCATATCCACCCCCACCACGGCTGCCACGAAAGCCACCTCGACTGCTGAAGTTTCCTCCATTACCGAAACTGTCATTGCCACCAAAACCACCTCCACGACCACCAGCAAAATTTCCAGAACCACTTTGACCTTTGGCTAGATGAAGCACTAGCCATCTGTTGCTTGGACAGGGCTTTCTTCACTTCACAGTTGTGGCCATTCACCGTGTGGTATTTTTGAATGACAATCTTATCCACAGAATCATGAGCATCAAAAGTTACAAAAGCAAAGCCCCTCTTTTTTTCCACTGCCTTGGTCAGTCATAATTTCAATCACTTCGATTTTTTCTGTATTGCTCAAAATAATCTCGTAGGTGATGTTCTTCAGTATCTTCTTCAATGCCACCAACAAAGATCTTCACCGTTAAGTGTGCACCTGGTCTTTGAGAATCTTCTCTTGAGATAGCTCTCTTTGGTTCCACAACTCTTCCATCCACTTTGTGTGGCCTTGCATTCATGGCTGCATCCACCTCCTCCACAGTGGCATACGTGACAAACCCAAAGCCCCTGGAACGCTTGGTGTTCAGGTCTCTCATTACCATACAGTCTGTGAGTGTTCCGCATTGCTCAAAATGGCTCCTGAGACTCTCATCAGTTGTTTCAAAGCTCAGCCCTCCGATGAAGAGCTTCCGTAGCTGCTTGGGCTCCTTGGGAGACTCTGACTTAGACATGACGACAATCGGAAGAGAGACTGATGATGCTTCCTCCGCGGTGTCCACCAGCAGAAAGGAATAAGCTACTAAGTGTACTCCCTAACTCATTCTTGTTTTCAAGTTTTTTTCTGGTCAACAAATGTCTAAGCTATTTGTTTTTCTCATAGGCTTTTGTTCTTTACAGACTGTTTCATTCGTGTGTTCAGCATGCTCTTTCTCTTGCCAACCACTCTGCTCCTGCCCTATCATTTGCCCCTCCTTTTGCTAGAGTCCTAACCCACTGGGTAGCAAGGGTTCTGTGTCAGTTGGGATGTCATTTATCTCCTGCTTTTCCATCCTTAGCCAAATGTTAAGGCGAGGCCCAATACCAACACTTCCATTCATAGAGTATATTGCTTTTTTTATAGTGCCTTCTGCCTGAGACTTTCCTTATACTTAAATGAGCTGATCTCGTTATTTTCCTTTAAAAAAATTATCCAGATTTTTTTCTTTTCTTTTTTTTTTTTAAGACAGAGTCTCCCTGTGCAGCTGAGGCTGACCTAGAGCTCACTTTGTAGTCCAGGCTGGTCTGGAACTTGACGTGATCCTCTTGCCTCAGCCTCCCAAGTCTCCAGTTATCACTGAACACTTTAAAATCATTTGTGCTTGCCGTATCCTAGGCCCTTACTCTTCTCTTATTTTTTTGTAATTTATATGTATAAATTACATATAACATAAACTTTTTTTTTTTTTTTTTGTGGCAGAATCAGGGATTGAACTCAGGCCCTTACGCTTGCCAGGCAAGCATTTATTCTACTGAGCCATCTCCCTGGCCCCCATAAACTATTTTAACCCCTTCTTTAAAAAAAAAAAAAAAAAAAAAAAAAAATGAAGAAACTGAATCATAGTGAACCTGATGATTGCATTTAATAATATCAGAAAAAGTTTGCCTTTTGGTTCGGTGTAGTATATGTTGTAAGGGTTCACATTTCCCCCAGCCTTAGTACTTGTCCATTGTGCTGAGTTGTCTTTCTGCATTTTCTCACCAAGTTCTGTGTCACCCTCAGGTGTTTGAGACTCCTCACTGCCATCCAGGGCACTAGTGTCTCTTCCCCTACCCTCCTTAGCTGATACCAAATAAAGGATTCTTTGTTGTCCAGAAGGAGATGGTTCTTTGGCCTGGTGGGAGCAAATTGTCAGCTCCATAGTGTGGTTCTCTGAGAGGTGTGGAATGGATTCACTGAATTTGTTGCCTAGCACTTCTTTCTAGCTTGGTTGTCAGTTGTGTTTCTTTCATTTTTCCCCTCCCTCCTCCTTCTTTTCCCGCTTCTTATAGTACTCACAGTTAAACCTGTAGGTGCTCTACCACTCGGATACATCTCCAGCCTTTTTTCTTTTTCAGGGTCTCTTATCGTGTGGCTCAGCCTGGCCTTGAACATGTTATATAGTCCACACAATCCTTCACCTTGTGATTCTCCTCTCTCAGCTTCCTGAGTGCTGGAATTATAGATGTGTACCATATATGCAGTTTTTAGCCCCCTCTTTCTATTTAGTCTTATATCTTTCTGCTTATTCCTTTTATATATATATAGTGTTTCAAGCCCAAGGAATGTGGTATCTTAAGGGAAATAGTCATGTGCTTTCTCTTTTTGGGAAAATAAAAACCAAATACTGACTTTTTCTTTTCTTTTTTTTTTTTTTTTTTGGCAGAACCGGGAATTGAACTCAGGCCTTTGCGCTTGCCAGGGAAGCGCTTATTCCACTAAGCCATCTCCCTGGCCCCCCAAATACTGACTTTTAATAGATGAACTTCCAGCATCACTGTATTGATTTTTCTTAATGCTGAGCAGCCAGTCTACCAAGATAGAAAAATCATCATGGCTTTTGTTTCAGCCTTGTACAGCTCCCAATGGCCCACTTAAAATCAAAGTGTTGCCTTAGTTTTGGTTCCAGGATTGGTTTGAAGATTATCTCATTGATTTGATGATAATCCACAGGGAGAATTCAGAAAATGTCCCAAATCAAGCTCTCAGAAGTTCATTTATTTTGTGGAGTTGTTTAAGCAGCTAATTAACTGTTCTGTCCAGCCTGTGCCCTTTGGCTTATTGTTCCTGTGATGCATTTGGAAACAAAGCCACATGAAGTTCCTTTCTCTTTTCTTGTGGGAAGCAGTGAAGTATGCAGAAAGATCCAGGGCTTTAATGTCAGATCTTCCTTGAGTCTTGCTTTTGCTACTTACTATTTGTGTGACCTTAAATGTTTGCCTGTCTGGATTTTAGTCTTATCTATAAAACAGAGCTAATAATACTCTATGGGGTAGCTAGAAAGATTAAATGAGACATAGTAACCTCTGTACTAGATAAATACATGGTGGTTATTATATTTGTTTTAATATCCATAAAGAAAGCATCTTGACTTTTTTCTTTTTACTTAAGTGCTTATACCACCAACCTATATCCTTGGCCCAATGATTGCATTTTTTAATGTTAACCCTTGTTAGTTTTTTGGTCTTTTTCAAAGGAGGACTTAACTACAGTCTTTTTCTTTATCACTGACTTTATCACTGATTCATCTGAAGATAACTGTTTGGAAGTTTATGTCCTAAGATCTAAACTTGGCTTCAGTTTCAGGTATCGCAGGTTCAAAGACCACATTGACTCAAGAAAAATCCTCCTGTTTCCTGAACTATTGGTAAATGCTCAACAAGCTTCTAGTTGAGGTTCTCCAGAAATGCACTATAGTAATGTACCACCCAAATTAGTGAGACAAGGTGCTTGGAAGCTAAAACAAGAGTTTGAGTTCAATCTCTGATTCCACAAAAAAAAAAAAAAAAAAAAAAAAAAATGAGACAGCAGATGACTGATTTCTGTAGATTCCTCCCTTCAATAGGAATTTAGTTTGGGGATTGTGGATGATTATGTTTTAGTGTTTCTCTGTGTCTCAGTGGTCCCTCCCACTCTGTCATTTTACTTTTGAAACAGTGTCAGGAATGAAGCTCAGGTCTCAGTCTCCTGAATGCTCAAATTATGAATGCATGCCACCATGCCTGGCTTTTTCTTAATGACTCTCTTATGTGTAATTTTCTTGTTTCCTCCAGGGATAATGGTGATAGATCCAGGCACCGAGCTCCCCGTAATGCCCGGATGTCTGCACCTTCGCTTGGACGCTTTGTTCCAAGGTAAAAACTGGGTTGTGAACAACAGAGCACACTTAGGATTTAGATTTAAACCCTACTTTGGGATCTTTAGATTATCCATATCAGGAATTATTTTCTAATGAGCCTAGATTCCCATTCTGCCACCTGAAGACCTAACAGGAGATGATTAGCCACAGTGAAAAAAGAGAGAAAACTGGTACTGGAGCATCCTGTTGAAAGACAGAAGCCTTGGAGGCTTTGGGTATGATTGGGTGGGATTACTTTAGAAGGGCAGGAAGGAAATAGGAATTCATAAAACGACAAATCCTGGGAATTTTCATACCTTTCTGTGTTTCTGTAGTTTTTTTTTTAGGTTTAGTATATCCCTTAGTCTAGAAATTTGAAGGTAAATATCATGTCCTTGTTTTGTGGCAGTCTTCAGTAAGTTTTTCATGCATGATTCCTTCTTGTAGGCGCTTTTTGCTGCCTGAGTACTTGCCTTATGCTGGGATTTTTCATGAACGTGGACAGCCTGGGTTGGCTACGCACTCTTCTGTTAACAGGGTCCTGGCAGGTAAGAAAATGATTGTTTGGATTTTTACATTGTCAGATGGCAGGGAGTCAGATAAAGCTTTTTGGTCCTTTTATTTGTATTGGTGTAATAGTGTGTTGGCTGAAAACTGTTTCCTCAGTTCCTTACTTAAACAATAGGGTTGAAGCATCTTTTTTTTCCTATTCTTGTTTCTTTCAGACTTTTTGTTAAAATGTTTGAGCTATTTGTTTTTTAATCTAACAATTAAGTTCCAGCTATGCTTTTAATTGAATGATAAGGTGTCTTGTTCATGTTTTGGTTGGGGAGATACTCATGAGCTGGATTCTATGATTTAATTAGTTTAACATACCTCTCCAACCCTTTGCTGCTGCCAGTGCATGGAATTTCCAGTGATGATGGACTGTTTGGAGGGTTTAGATGGTGGGGATACCCTACGAGCTAAATCAGAACTTTTTACAGAACAGAAAATGGGCTAGAAAAGCCCTACTGGGCCAGTTTTTTTTTTTTTTTTTTTTTTTTTTTTTTTTTTTTTTTTTTTTAGGATAGGATCTACAGGATCTCACTACATAGACTGGACTCATAGTGATTTTATTGTATTCAGCCTCCCAAGTGCTGGGATTACAGGCATGTACCACCATACCAGTCTCAATCAAGTTCTCTGTGTGTCCCGGGGGCAGAGCTGGCATGCAGGCACTTTAATCCTCTGAGCTATTTGGCCAGCCCTCATGCTGGGCCAGATTTTTATGGCTCTGAAGTTTTATGTGACCAGGCTGTGAGATATGGTATGTCCAACAGCTTCTGATGACAAAGGTTGCTGCCTTTCCTTTCTGTACACTGCTACCTTATAGATTTATGTATGGAAAGGCATAAAAGCTATAAAATTCAAGCTACATTTAGTTACATCTTAATATCTGTATGAAAAAATTTGAGACTGGCAGTGTAGCCTTGTGCAGAGTGTTCGTGTATCATGTAGCCCTTGGTGTGATTCTCAACATTACAAGAGCAAAACAAATGAAAAACCCCATAAGATTCTGTTGACAGCCTGTGCCATGTGATGGCTGAAAGTACAGAGATGGTGGTGGTTAAAGGTACAGAGATCTGATGAGACAGAGTGAATATTTGTGATAGCTTATTGGATCTGACCTCCCCAGGGTAGCATCATTGACCCAGTTAATACTGAGGCCTAGAAATCCCACAATATTCAGAACTTTCTCTGCCAGTCACCAAAACTTTGTAAGCCCTGGGCTGGCCAGGGAGCAGACTATACCACAGTAATCTGCTGGCTTTATCTGAGGAGAGCTCCAATCCTAGCAGTTAGACAAACCCTGTGACCTTGGACCTCTCCTCAGCTCGGGTAGTTTTTGTGGCTTAACAGGAGGCATGCAGAAGCTCATCTCTGCAGTTAATCACTTTCTGCCTATCAGCTCCTGTCCACTCATATTTGTTTCAAACATCTGCCTTCCCCATCCAACACCACAAAAGCAGGGTGTTTGTTATCACTGAAAGCTCTAAAAGTTCTGCCATTACCATTACTGTTTTAGATTCTTTTGGCAGTTGTGTAATTTTTGTCTTTCTTTGAGGAATACCAACAATAATAACATCAACAAATGCTTAACATTTGTCAAGCACTTGCTGTATATTAGGGGGGTTTTAAGTGCTTTATACACATTCCATTTCTGTCCTATGGTACAGTAATTCTGTGAGATGAGTGATGTTATCTAAGTAACAGTGGCAGGAACTAAAGCCCAGAGCATCAAGTCCTCCAGCATGATGTGGGCAGGCAGCATTGAGCCCCAGCAGACTGTAGGCTCCAGGGTGAGATCTCCAAGCTGCTTGCCTAGTCTGCCTCCCTGCAGTTGTTTAACAGACAAAGCATCCAATTAGCATTCCTTTTTCAGGACCATAATCAAGAAAGAG
>PVKA01018425.1:0-19283 GCA_004027165.1 Ctenomys sociabilis | reverse complement strand
CATAACTTTTTATGATCCAGTGATGCTTATTGCGGAAAATCTTGTTATGTAATAGCTATTTCCCAAGCCTTTTGATCCTCCTAGATACAGATGTTTTGCTTTTATTAAACTTACTTGTGATCATGTAATTGAGCTGCTATAATAATGGCTTTCTGAGTGAAAGAGAAATTGGCCTTTTAGTGGTAAGCACTCCCAATTTTCCTGGAAAGGCACTTTCTCTTATATGATTGGAATGAGGTTGTGATGGTCTCTGAACAGTTACATTCAGCACTGTTTTTGGGGTTTTTTTTAGCACATATTTGTTCTGCAACTGTTGTATGTCAGGCAGTGTTCTAGGACAGGAAGGTAAATAAAGATAGCTATGAGCCCTGCCCTCCTATAGCTCAGTCTCAGTTATGAGCCATACTTAATCTTACTGTTTATCTCTTGGCTGAAAATATTATTGGATTCTTTGAATAATGAGTGACTTCTTGCAGGGGTGAAGCATGGATATTTGGCAGACACATAGGCACAAAGCAGACACATACATGCAGTTTTAAAAGGTGTGGCTATTGCTGTGGTCACAAATGAATATCAAGTGGGCCCTAACAAAACCTATTCAGAAACATCAATAAAAATGAATTTGAGGGGCTGGAGAGATAGTTTGGCAGTCTAAGTGCCTGACTGACAAACTCAAGGATCCAGGTTCAATCCCAGTTACCGCATGCCGTGCTAGTGCCAGAACCCTAGGCACACTATGCTGGCCACTGAAACTGAGCATGGTGGCATACACCTGTAATCCCAGCACTGGGGAAGCTGAACAGAAGGATCACTTTGAGTCTAAGCTGCATAGTAAAACCTTGTACCAAGTAAATGAATGAATGAATGATAAAGAAAAAATGAATTTGAAAAATTAAGATCCTTTTTATCTTCTTTCTGCCAGAAGAGCCTGAAGTAATAGAAAATAGAAGTCACCAAGCAGTAATCCTGATAGTCTGATCAATTTCATCTCTTCACCCTTATATTAAAAAATTCTATAGGTTGCTGGTGGCTTTCAGCAACCCTTTAACCCAGGTCAGAACCAATCTAGTCCCATACTCAAACAAACATAAGTACATTTAAAGCTGCTGTAACTCTAGCAGGTATATATTTGGGGAAACATGCAGAAGTCTTAGAGAGCTCCCCCTGCTGACTCTTTAGTAGACAGCTTTAGCTCGTTGTAATTACAGCAACTGAAACAAAGGAAATGACTGCCTGCAAAGGGCCAGGTACCATCCTACGTGCTTTCCTATGTGTTATTTTCTTTAATCATTGTGTCAACCCTGTGAGGTAGGTGCCATTTCCATTCTGCATGGACAAAAACTAAGGCTTAAGAAGTTACACCACTTGACCAGTATGACACCATTAGAAGCGGACTTGAAACTTTCAGCCACGTCTGCCAGACTCATAAAACAAGACCTTTTGTGCAATTTTTCTTGAGTTCATCAAGTAGGGAATATCTGCCAAAATGTTCTTAAGCTTAAAATATTTTCCTGCATATTTGAGGCCTCATAAAAGTGAAATGAGAAGCCCTCGCATTTGACAGCCTCCTCATAATTACTGGAAGAACAAAAAACTTCTGAGAAATAGGGACCTGGGTCACACAAAGTATTAGTGATCTTCCCTGCGTAATCTTTTTGAATTTCATCCTAATGAGCGTCTACGTTAGCAGATGTGGTCCTTAACTTAGTATTTTAATTAAAATCAATGGAAAATGTCAGGGTTTTCTTCCTTCTGTCCAAAGGCCTTTGGAGCCTGGTAAGTATCTGGCTGTAGGTGGATTTGTGCTCAGTCTTCCTAAGTTCTCTTATGATTATTTTGATCCATTAGTTGTTTAGGAATATATTGTTCATTTTGGCATGTTTGTGACTTACTTTCATTTCCTTTTGTTAATGATTTTTTAATTTAGTTTCACTGTGACCTAGGAATGTACTTAGCATTATTTCAATTATTTTAAATTTATAAGATTTTGGCCTAGTTTATGACCTGCCCTAGAAAATGTTACGTATGTTACTAGCTAGAGTTCTGTAGGTATCAAATAGATCTACTTGGTTGACAGTGTTGTTCAAGTTATGTGTATATTGGCTGATACTCTTGTTTTCTTATCCTATTTATTATTGTATGGTGTTGAAGTTTCCAGGTTTTGTTGTGTCTTTTTTTTTTTTGGCGGAACTGGAGATTGAACTCGGGCCCTTGCGCTTGCCAGGCAAGTGCTTATTCTACTGAGCCATCTCCCTGGCCCTTTGTTGTGTCTTTATCCCTTTAGTTCTGTCATATATTTTGGCATGTTGTCATTATATGCATGTGTATTCATAATTCTTGCAGCTTTTGATCATTATAAAATGTCTGTCTCTAGTCATATTTTTGTGTTAAAGTAAGTTTAAGTCAGTATAGATACTTCAACTCTTACAGTTTTTGATTGTATGATGTATCTTTTCCCATTCTTTTGCTTTTAGCCTATTTAGATTTTTGAATCTGACGTGTATATAACTTATAGAAAGCGTATAATTGAATTTTGTCTTTGAAGTATTTGATCCATTCACAGTTAATGTTATTGTTGATTTTTATCTGTTATTTTGATTTTTTTTTTTTTTTTCCTTTTTGAAACAGGGGCTCCCTCTATCTATAATTTAGGCTGGTTTTAAACTCACTGTGTAGCCCAGGCCTTAAATTTATGACAATTCTCCTGCCTCAGCCTCCTGAATATTGGTATTACAGGCATGCCCCATCATGCTCAACTTTAATGTCTTTTTTTTGAACCAGCAGTTGAACTCAGGAACCTGTGCTTGCCAAACAGGTGCTGTACACTGAGCTACATCCCCGCCTTTAATGTCTTCTTTATTCGTTTTCTTATGATGACTTTATATTAAGTGGATACCATCTAATGTACCATTTTAATACCTTTATTGAGTTTTGAACTATATTTTGTAAGGGTCTTCTTCAGATTTATTACAGACTTCTGATAAGATACAAAAGCATTGCTGCAGAATAGCTCTGTAACTCTACTCTTTTCCCCTCCTTTGTGCTCCTGTTATACAGCACATCCATATAGAAAACAAACCCAGCAGTTACATTGCTTTATGTACCATCTTGTGTCTGTTTACTGGTATGAGACAGAATTACCCTATCCCATAATTTTTCTTGTTAACTTTATTTTTGGTTGTCTTTTGGCCCTCTCATATTTGTTACAAATACTAATATTCTCTCTTTAACATATCTGACCGACCCCTATCCTCACTTGTCTATTAGGAAATTGCTTTCAAGAGGCCTCTAAGCTAGATGGTCAACCTTCATGGATATCTGGAACCTCAGGCTTGCTGACTTTTAGGTACTAGCCTGACTTCACAACCTGATAATACAGCTGTCTAGTATAACAGATTGCTTAATCATTTGCTATCTATAGATCTGTTCTTTGACTAGCCAATATGGGAAAGATTAATGATAGTTAATGCATCTGACGGCTGTCATGGTATTGCTGAAGTATGAAATGGAACTGAACAGTGATTCTGGTGTTGGGCCTTTTATTTCCGTGGCTGAGCTCTTTATCTTCGTGCTTTATGCCTTTCTGGTACCCAGTAGCCAGGCAAATAAAGTGAGTGGCACATTCCAGCCCAACATCAATTAAGATAGCTGTTTATAAAGCCCAGATAAATGGACAATTAATGGTAGTAGTACTAACCATCTAGTGCTACTTTAATAATTAACCCAATTACCTTTTCTTCTGCTTCAGTGATAAAAGTGAAGGCGATAAGGGACTGGTTTGGTTGCCTAGGAAACAGGAGTAAATGCAGTACTCCTCCCAAAGAACACAGGCTTCTCTTTACTTACTTTGTGTATACCAATCATTGAAGTATTCTTGTGCTCTCTATCCCAGCCCTTTACCAATTTCTTATACGCGTACATATTTATTTATTGCATAATACAGAGTCTACAGGGTCTCACTACACAGATTCAAGTCATAGTGATCCTCCTGTTTTCAGCATCCCAAGAGGTAGGATTACAGGTGTTTGCTACCATGTCCAGTCTCAGTTACCATCTCAATGCGCCCCAGAGGTGGGGCTGGCACAGCACCCCAGGGATCAAACCCCAGTCCCTGTGTCTGCCTAAGCAGGCGTTTTAATCTGCTGAGCTATCTGGCCTGTCAGAAGGACTTTTTTTTTTTTTTTTTTGGTGGAACCAGGGATTGAACTCAGGCCGTTGTGCTTGCCAGGGAAGTGCTTATTCCACTGAGCCAATCTCCCGGCCCCCAGGACATATCTTCATAGCACCAGTGAGAGCTGTGCATCCATCTGTTGTCTACACTAAATCTATACTATGTAGATATTATCATTTAATGACCTACTTGGTTAATGACCAGTCAGACTTATGACCTACCACTGGATTTGTGGCCCATCTTTTCTTTGGTGGGGGGTACAGTTCTGTACATCTTTTAATAGAACCTCAATACCTTCTTTTTACAGTACATCTTATATGTACAGTACTGTAATTTTAGCTACTTGTACTATATAGCATTGTAGTTTTATATTTTGTTATACATTGCAGTGTGGCATGGAAGAGGCAAATAAAATCAAAGTCAGTCACTTCTTAGCCTTTTGGCTAAGATCAAGTATAGTATCTATTCGTAACAGTTTAATAAAAGCAAAGTCGTCAAGTTGGAATTTGCTTTGCCTAGTCCTGTTTGAATATTGTTTTGAATATTGTAATGTACATACTATACACAATTTCTCATTTAGTGACCAAGTCATTTAATGATTTACTTAGGGGAAACAAAACTTGGTCGTTAAACAAAGGGCTATTGTATTTTAGATACACTAAGGATGTTGGGTAGATAAACACAGCATTATTGAAAAAACAAGTGTCTTCAAAATAGGTACTACTGCAGAATGTAATGATGTACAGCTGTAATCCCAGCACTTAGGAGGTCAAGGCAGGAAGATCATTGGGAGTTAGAGGCCAGCCTGAGTTCAAAGCTAGCCTGAACTACATAGCAATACCTTGTCTCCAAACACAAAACCAGACAAAACAAAAAGAATATTTCTATAATCTGATCCTGGGAAAAGCTACCTGACATGTTTTGAAAATTGAGGCAAAATAAGTAGCTTCATATCCAAAAAATAAATGGCTTGTCTATTTTGCTGCAGAAGGGAATGATTTGAAGCACATTCTTATGAGACTTATTGACCACATATATACAGGCAGAACAGCTATTACAAAAGGCCAAAAAGGTCTTTCTTTGCTAGCTTTGTATTTGGCTCACCTTTTTTTTTTTTTTTTTTGGTGGTACCAGGGATTGAACTCAGGACCTTGCACTTGCAAGCATGTGCTTATTCTACTGAGCTATCTCCCTGGCCTTATTTGGCTCACTTTGAAGGACTATTTTCTTCGAATAGTTCTTCAGGTGATAACAAAACTGATTTACTTGTAGTTAAATAAATTCTCAGATATAAATAAACTCTTTGGAAATGATGTTACATTTGAAACTTTTTGATATATAGGAATGTCTTATCCTATGTTATGTATATATTTCTGAACCACAGGCAACAGTTGAACTACTAATTATCCCTGTTATTCTTGGCCCTATGATTGTTTTTTGTGTTTAATTTTTGTCTTACACTCCTGGCTACTAAACTCCTGTACTACATGCCTTATATGCCTTTCTGTCCTCCAAGGTATTTACTGCAGAGATGGATAGAACAGTGCTCTACTCATGCCAGTTCACCAAGGATATCTGGCTTTTTCAATGATTTCTACAGAGACAAGGAGGTTTCTGTGATATCTTATTAGTAGTATTTCAGTTTCATTGAAACATTGTAATAATGCGCAGAAATTCCTTCTATAATGAGACAAAATTATACCTTCAAACCATAGCTTCGAGCAGTTATCAGTTGTGTGATCAGTGTAACCTTGAAGAATTCATGGAAGCAGCTAAGAGGAAGAAAGGGTCATGTGGTTTGCTAAAGATCTAGATTGCCTCTTATTACGGTCATGATTATTGATGAGCACTTTCTCTGTCACTGCTGTATGATAAGATGTCCTGGATTTTCTGAATAATTTTACTCTTATCTGACATGTAAGGGATCAGTATGGGCTGAACTTAGCTGATGATTTGTTGGTGGCTGCTGTATTTTATTATAAAGGTTGTTGGACAGTATGTGTTCTTTTTTTTCAGCATGTATTTTCATTGTACTGTTCTGATAATTTGTCCAACACAGCTATTCTTCATTTAACAGCCCATGTGTTTAATGACAGTTTAGACTTGACAACTGTAGCCTGCTATTCAAATTTAGCCTGATACTTAGACATGGCCAGTTGTGTGTGTTTTTGTGTACAGTTCTATGTATCTTATTCATAGAACCTTCATATCTTTTTTTGATATAGTACACCTTGTTTATATAGCATTTTAATTTTTGCTGATAGTACTATATAGTGCTATAATTTTATGTTGTTATACATTGCAGTATTGCATATAAGAATTAGGCCAATAGGACTAGCCAGATAGCTCAGCAGACTAAAGCGCCTACTTAGCATAGCACAGTGACCGGGGTTCAGTCCCCTATGTGCCGTGCCAGCCAACCCCCGGGGTGCACTGCGATGGTGGATGAGACTGGGCGTGGTGGCAGATGCCTGGAATCCCAGCACTTGGGAGGTTGAAAACAGGAGAATCACTGAGTCTAGTCTGTGTAGTGAGACCCTGTAGACCCGGTACTAAATATATTTTTTTAAAAAATGTTAAGAATTAGGCAAAGTCATCAAGTTAGGGTTTCTTTGACCATGTCTTTGTTCTTAATATTATCATGTATATAGTGCATGCAATTCCTTAGTTAGTGGCCAATTTGGTTAATGGCCTAGCTACAGGAATAGAACTTGGTTATTAAATGAAGAGTGTCTGTATTTCTTCAGGCTTCAGGGAAAAAATATTGGGCCTTGTCAATGAAATTTTTTGTCCCTTTAATATGTGTGACTCAGTTTTTCTGTGCCTTTGTCTTTCCTTCAGAGAATCTCCTCTTGATCTTTTTGTACTGCTGCATCACCCATGTGCCCTTTCTGTAGTGTCATTTTGATATGTAGGTAGCATCTCCTAAATGCTTAGCCTTTTTGTAATACCTGGGGTATTACAAAATAATTAAATGTTGTCAGGGAGTTTACAGCCTACCCAGAGAGTGGCTTGAGTTTTTTGTCTTTTTGCCCTGGCAAACTAAAAATTTAATGATTTTCCCTATTTGATATAGGTTCTCACTACACAGGACTCATAGTAATACTCCTGTTTCAGCCTCCCCACCACTGAGATTACAGGCATGTGCCACCATGCCCAGTCTTGCCAGCTAGGTGCATCCAGGGCTGTAGCCCACACAGCATGTGATACTAGAATCAAACCTGGGTCTTTGTGCTTGCCAGGCAGGTACTTAGACCACTGAGATATCTCCATGGACCTTCCTGAAAGTTTTAACTACCAATCCTGATAAGTTATCTTAAGGAGCTGCGGTCAATTCTGAGCTTAGATCAAAACCTCTTTATGCTTTTCTTTAAATTTTAACAAGTTTACTTTGTTTGTTTATTTATTTGGTACAGGGTCTCACTACACAGCTCAGACTCATAATAAGCCTCCTGTCTTCGCCTTTCCAGCACTTGGATTACAGGTGTGCGCCCCATGCCTGGTTTAAGTGGTTGACACAACATGCCAAGTTCTGAGCCTGGCACAGTATATGGTTCAAGGATTGAACCCAGGTTCTTGTGCTTGCCAGGCAGACACTTAGACAACCGAACTATCTCCCTTGCTCCTTTTTGTATAGTTTGAAAAAGCTTTGAAGATGTCCCGACTTAACTATTCCAGGGTATAGTTTGCCCAAGAGATAGTATTGCAAAATTAAAAGCTAGAGCTTTTGGCCAGACATGATGATGCACATCTGTAATCCCAGCACTCGGGAGACTGAGGCTGGGGCATTGCCATGAGTCTAAAGCTGGTTTAGACTACATAGTGATTTCAAGACCAGCCTGAACTACCTAGTAAGACCCTGTCTCAAAAAACAAAAAATCTTTGGGTTTTGGGGCCAGTCTGAGTTCAAATATTCATTCTGTTACTTCCTAGTGGTATCATGTTGGATAAATTATTATTTTTTAATCTATTCTGTACAGTGTGCCTAGCATACAGAATAGTGTTTAGCACACAGGATATTTTAACAATTAAATATAATACAGATTGAGCATCTTTAATCTCAAATCCTTAAATACTCAGAAATTCAAATTTTATAGTTAGCTTTTTGTGTAATGGGGATTAAATTCAGTACCTCATGAATGCTAAGCAAGTATTTTAGTACTGGACTATATTCCTAGCTTTGTTATTTCCAGAAAGGGTCTTGCTATGTAGTTTAGGCTGTCCTCAAACTCAGTAATCCTCCTGCCTCTGCCTTCTGAGTAGTGGGGTCACAGGCATGGGTCATCATCATGCCTGGTCCTTGAGACAGGATCCTGCAGATTCATGTTGTCCATGTTGGCCTTACAATTGAGATCCTCCTGTCTCAGCCTCTGGGGTAACTGGTTATACCTTTCCCTTGTACAAACTTTTTGAGCACTGACACGATCACACAAGTGGAGACCCTATACCATGAAACTGTTTCATGTTCAGAATTATTTAAAATATTATATAAAATTACATTTAGGCTATGGGTATATGAAACATATTTTATGTTTGACTTGTCATCCCCTAGACATCTCATGTATTTGTGCAAATATTCTAAAATCTAAAGAAGAAAAAAACCTAAAATCTAAAACCCTTCTAGTCTTAGCCTTTTCAGATAAAGAATACTCAACCTTTATATGTGGAACATGTAGAATAATACTGTGTAGCAGCCAGCTGTGGTGGTCCATGCCTGTTATCTTTCCACTCAGTAGGCTAAAGGCAGGAGAATTGCTATAAGTTTGAGGCCACCCTGGGCTACATATAGTAAGTTCAAGGCCAGCCTGGAATAGTGAGGCCCTGTCTCAATAAAATAAAAACCAAACCAAACCAAAAAAAAAAAAAAGATATTGTTTGGAAACCATTAAATGTTCAATATATGCCAGTTATTGTTCTTATGTAATTTTTATTGCAGTTCTTGGGGCCAGTGTAAAAAGGAATTATGCAAGTAACTCTCCCTGATGAAACCATATTGCTCCCTCACTGAGCTTCTATCTTTGTCCTCAACAGAGCTCTTCCTCAGTTCCAAATAAGGTTTTCTTCTCTTTGCTGTGATCAGAGTTGAAAAGACTATAAACTTGAACTCTAGGGTACCAACATGTGGTAAACTGTGGATCTCTGCATTGATAGCTTATCTGTCCATTTTTGCCTGTAGCAGTGTTACCTGAGAGGCAGAGAGTAAAGGAGACACAAAGTTTTATGTTTAAAAAAAAGCTTTTCTAGCCAGGTATGGTGGCCCATGCCTGTAATCCTATCATTTTGGAGGCTGAGGCAGGAGGATGCTGGTTTGCTTGGGCTGCAAAGTGAGTTCAAGGCTAGCCTAAACTGTCTAGTGGGCTCTTTTCCATCTTGCAAGGTGGTGGGCAAAAAAATTGAGAAGCCAGACACTAAAGAGAAGAAACACAAAGCCAAGAAGGCTGCCAGTGGTGCTAGTAAAAAGGGTAAAGTGGAGGCAAATAAGTCTGAGAAGGGGCAGCCCCACTGCAGCCAAAATCCTGTCCTGGTTAGAGGAATTGGTAAATACTCCCGATCTGCTACACATTCCAGAAAGGCGTTGTACAAGAGAAAGTACACAGCTGCTAAATCAAAGGTTGAGAAGAAAAAGAAGGAGGAAGTTCTTACTACAATCACAAAACCAGTCGATGGGAACAAGAATGGAGGTACCCGGGTGGTTAAGCTTCAAAAAATGCCTAGGTACTACCCTACTGAATCTGGGCCCCGAAAGCTCTTGAGCTATGGCAAGAAACCCTTCAGTCAGCATGTGAGGAAACTGCGAGCCAGCATCACTCCCAGCACCACCTTGCTCATCCTCACCAGGCATCACAGAGGCAAGAGAGTGGTCTTCCTGAAGCAGCTGGCCAGGGGCTTGCTACTTGTGACTGGGCCTCTTAGCCTTAATTGTGTTCCTCTGCAAAGAACGCACCAGAAATTTGTCATTGCTCTACAAAAATTGATATAAGAAAAGTGAAAATCTACAGACATCTCACTGATGCTTACTTCAAGAAGAAGTTGTGGAAACCCAGGTACCAAGAGGGTGAGATCTTTGACACTGAGAAAGAGAGATACCAGATTTCAGAGTGTCACAAGCTGGATCAGAAAGTGGTGGACTCACAGATTATAGCAAAAGTCAAAGCTGTTCCTCAGCTCCAGGGCTACCTATAATCCATTTTTGCTCTGACAAATGGAATTTATCCTCATGAATTAGTGTTCTAAATTTCTTACTAAGAACCTAATTAAAAGGGCCGGCCTTATAGCTCAATGAATTAAAGCACCTGCTTAGGCAGACGCAAAGGCCGAGGTTTGATCCCTGGCCTGCCATGCTAGCCTCATCCCTGTGGCCCACTGAAACAACTGAGACTGGGCATGGTGGCCCTCAACTGTATCCCAGCTCGTGGAGGCTGAACACAGGAGGATCGCTACAAGACCAATCTATGTAGTGAAATCCTGTACACCCTATAGACCCTGTGCTAAATTCATTAAAAATAAATAAATAAATTCTGAATTTCCTGGTCTCCTTTAAAAAAAAAAAAATTGGAAAAAAGAACCTAATTAAATAACTGATACATTTAAAAAAAATAAAAATCTGTCTAGGGGGACCCTGTCTTAAAAAGAAAAAAAGAAAAAAAAAAAAAAAAAGACCAAAAAAAAGGCTTTTCTATGCTGATGAAATAAACACAGTAGGGCTGGGGATATAGCTCAGTAGAATAAGTGCCTGCCTACTAAGTGTAGGGTCCTAGGTTCATTCAGCAGTACTGCCCACAAAAGAAAAGAAAAGAAAAAGAAAGAACTACAGTAAACATCTATGCAAGACCAAGTACTTGCTGGTGTGTAACCTTGCCAGCATAAGATTCTCAGAGGATGGTCCTGGACAGTGCGAGTCTCACTTGGGAGCTTGCTGCCAAGACAAGTTAGTTCTTAGACTGCTTCTAAGACACCCTAGGGCCAAAGCTCTTCTGTAGGGACACAGGAACTTATGCTCTAAAGCTCTTCCCAGGTGTTCATGGTGCACTTAAAATTTGAACATTACTGATCTAGATTAACTCATTAGTTGAGGAACAGAGACAGAGGTATGGGAAGAGATGACTTAGTACCACATTAAGGAGTACACACACCAGGAACCCAGGATGTATTTGTGCCCCTGATGTGTAACCCTTGGTCTGAAGCTATTAATAATGGGGGGAAATAAATTAATTTGTAACGACCTGCAGAGCACTCAGCTGGTCTATCAGCCATTTGATGTAGTATTTATTGAGCTGCTTTTGTTATATTGTACAGTGTTAGGTGTTCAAGTAACATGCTGTCTCTGTCTTCCATAAGCATACTATCTCCTGCATCATGCACATAAATAGCTGCAGGACATTGATTACAGATACTGCTATGAGAATTCAGAGAATCATTTAGCTTTTATGCTCGAACAACATGTTCCTGTCAGGTCTCCTAAATGTTTTCATTTTAAGAGAAATAGACCATGTGATAACACCTTTCTTCCAAGTTTTGATTTCCTACTTGTTTCCTTTATTTTTCTGAAAAAGAAAACCTAACACCAACTGTCTGGATTGAGACTCACTATTTACTTGTATTTTAAATTCTGTGTCTTCTGGAGATTCTGTAGAACTAGTATGGTCTCAAAATTTATTCTCATGGTTTTGTACCCCTTAGAGTAACTGCTTATTTTGAAGGTGCTGGTTAAAGATTCCCTTTAACCTGTAATGATCCACCATAATGCTAGAATTCTTTTGCTTCATTCTATATTGTGAAATGTCTGTAAACCCTCAGAATGAGTGATAAAATGGCCTATAAATCTGCAGAATAATGTGAGGGGGGAAAAAAGCCAAATATGCCCATTGTGGTGGAGCATGCCTATAATCCCAGCACACTGGGAGGCTGGAGCAGGAGGATTGCAAGTTTGAGCCCATAGCAGACCCTGTCTCAAAGAAACAAAAAAAAAGATAGCTCATTGTGAACTCCCAGAACCAGGGGTGGGGTGGGAGGGAAACGGACCAAAGACAAACCCCTAATGTGAAGTTGAAAGCATATTATCCACTGAAGGTGGCAGCTTTATTCAAGTTTCTTTAAATTTTCTTTCTTTGTTTTCAGTGTTAAGATTATAGATCCTTTGTAAATCTTGGAAAGACTTGCAACAGCCCTTTTCACTGTCCCATCTACTTTATCCAGTTTTATTTAGTAATCTATATGAATTTTGGAAACTGGTAGTCCATGCTTTCTCCCTACTTGCTCCTAGTTATTTATGGAGCCAGGAATCAAACTCAGGACCTGGGCACTTGCCAAGCAGGTGCCATGTTGCTGAGCTATACATCCCAGCCCCTTATTTATTTATTTTATTTTGTTTTTGTTTTTTCAGATAGGGTCTCACTATGTGTGATCCAGGCTGGCCTTGAACTTGCAGCCATCTTTTTAGCTCAGCGTCCTGAGTGCTGGTATTATACATACCTGCTCCTTTTTATTTTTTTATTTTTTGGTAGAACCAGGGGTTGAATTCAGGCCTTTGTGCTTGCCAGGCAAGCGCTTATTGTACTGAGCCATCTCCTCGCCCCCAGCCATACCTGCTCCTTTTTAAAAACCTGAGTTTATGTTTGTTTTTCTTGCCCTTTTCATATCCTCAAGCAGCTTCATTCATTCTAAATTGTCTGAAAATGCCATGGGAGCTGGTAGACAGTACCAAAGTAGAGCCAATTTGTAGGTGTTAATTTCCTGTCTTTAACACCTGCTCATCCATAAGCTCTGCTTTCTCTCTTGGACTCTCAGCTGGAACAGCAAGCATAGATTTCTTTTTTTTTTTTTTTTTTAGTGGAACCAGGGATTGAACTCAGGCCCTACAAGCATGGATTTCTTGGTAAGCCAGGATATGAAAAGAAACACTTGAGGTGGGTGACTGGGCACCCTTCTGATCAGGCACGATCATCTGTTGAGTATTAATTAGTTTGGTGTTGGGTAGTCTCCTGTAACCACATATATTGTGCTGTAAAGAGAGCTTCTCATTGTGTAGGACCTTCAAAGTGAGAACTTGAGTTTCTTCTCAGCCCAGTCCATTGGAGCTCTTTGCTACCTTAGAGGGTCTGGTCTCACTTACCTGTATTTAGTATGGACTGTATTCTTCAGGACTGCATCACACGCAAACTCATAGTTTTCATTTTTTGTGGCGCAAAGCTGGTAAAACAGAAGCCAAAAATATTCCTTCCTAAAGCAGAGAACTTAACTGGTTTCAACTATAAAGGAATGGTAGGATAACTGAACAGAAGGCAAAGAGTTTAAGTTTCCAGGGGAAACAAAAGATTTATTCAGTGAGGTGGGATACATAGTGTAGCTGTGAGGAAAATTAATTTGTCTTTATACAGTAAATGAAAAAGGTTACAAAGGTGAATTGTCTTCTGAATCTGCAGTACAGCATACTGTCTTTGACTGCTTTTTCTGATACTTGCTGATTTTTCACAACAGTCATGTGGTATTTCTTGGACTAATAATATATAGGAATTACATTATATGGAAATGCTGGATGTGGTGGCACACACCTGTAATTGCAGCACTAGGGAGGCTGAGACAGGAGTTTTGCCAAGAGTTCAAGGCCTGGCTGAACTACATAGGAGACCCTGTCCCCCTCCCCCTCCAAAAAAAGGGAAATATCCAACGTCACTTTTTATTAGAGGGAGGTTTCATTCAAATAGCTCTGACATTTAAAATTATCCAAAACAGCCAGGTATGATTTTGTGTATAATTTGAGCATGCAGGAGGCTGAGACAGGAGGATTGCCTTGAGTTTAAGCCCAGCTTGGGCTGTATGGTGAGTTCAAGGCCAGCCTGGACTACATGGTGGTCCATACTGGTAATCCAGCACTTGGGAGGCTGAGGTAGGCAAGTTTGAGAGCATCCTGAAGTACATAACAGGACCTTATCTCAAAATAAAAATCTACCCAGAATATTGCCTATTAGGCTGAACTGACAGAGTTGTTGTGAAAGACAGAATTTGGTAACTGAAGCTTAGATTTTGTCCTGAGCTTGAATTGGTCACAATTCTGAAATGTAGCTGTGGCATAATTTCAAATGTGCTTTAAGAACTAAGCCAGCCATTATGCTATACACCTGTAATTCTAGCATTTGGGAAGTCTGAAACTGGAGGATTCTAAATTAAAGTCCTATCTTAGACTTAGCTAAACTGTGTCTCAAAAAATTTTAAGAAGGCCTGAGGCTATACCTTAGTGGTAGCGCACCCCTCCAGGTTCTATCCCCAGTGCCACGAAACCGCCAAAGGAGCCTTGTATACAAAGTATGGGTCTGTACACCTCCCACATACTAATTTACTTATTCTGTACATTTTTATTGTTTTGCCTTTTTTTTTTTTTTTAAATGGTATTGGACTGAGGCAGGAGGACTGTTGTGAGTTCGAGCCCAGCCTGAGCTACAAAGCGAGCTTAAGGCCAGCCTGAACTGCATAGTGAGACCCTGTCTCAAAAAGACAAAAAAAAAAAAAAAAAAAAAAAAAAAATGGTATTGGAGATCAAACTCAGAACCCTGTTCTTGCTAGGCAAGAGCTTAAGCTGCTGAGCTATCTCCCCAGCCAATCTTTATGTTCTTAAGATGTGCCACTCTTACTCATTTACAGATGAGGAAACTGAGTCTAGAATGATGAATTTGCCTGATGCCACAGCTGGTACTTCAAAGAGCTGGAACTGCAGTCCAGCTTCAAATTGGGACTTATCAAATAGAACCATTGTGAGGTATAGGTGATTCTTTGTTGGCAGAATAACAAGCTGAAATCTAAACTTGGACTTTAAGAAAATAAAAATAATTCTTTTGGCTCACATGATTGCTACTGGGGAGGGGCTACAGTTTCTCTTACATTATTGTTGCTGCTCCTTTCCCCTAGAAAGAGAGCCTGTAGAAGAATTACATTTCCAAACAATGCATTCTGAAGAGGTAATTACACTGTTGCCATCCCATTGGGAAGAGGCTGGGGCGGTGATTACATTCCAAAACAAAGCTGTTTGGGTATAATTGCACTGTGCTGCTCTTATCAGTCTGGGGAAGGCAGGCTCTGGTCTCCATCCTCATTTGTTTTTGAGATGGAATCTGAACAGCATTCAATTAATAGTCAAGACCCAGGCACAGGGAAGTCAGCCAAAAGAGCCAAGAGGACATTAACTTGTTATTGGCATTTTCCTTCTACTGAAGTTTTCCAGACCTTTAAGCATCAGTAGACTTGAGAGGGAGCTCTTTTGAGAAAATGTACTTGACTAATGAGAGGTTAAAGCCCCTGTTTAGAGACTGTGCCCCAAAGCCTTCATTGGTTATGCATAGAAGAGACAGCTGGATGGCAGTGGAACTTCCCTGTCACTATCCAAAGATGGCCTTTCTTCAAATTTTTCCCTACGACTTCTAGCATATACATTTATCTAGTGTCGGTAGCTTCCAGTTGTGGAATGGAAAACCTGTTTAGCTCTGTTGGCTAATAAGACTGACTTTCGTTTAATTTTAGTAGTTCTCTTTTATTTACTTATTTATTTATTTATTTATTTATTTATTTATTTATTTATTTATTTATTTTTGGCGGAACCAGGGATTGAACTCAGGCCTTTGAACTCAAGGAAGTGCTTATTCTGCTGAGCCATCTCCCGAGCCCCAGCAGTTCTCTTTAGATCTGGGCTGAAAGAAGAAATGAAACCATTTAATTGTTTTGTTAAGATTCAGCAGACTGTAGGTAACCTGAGGCATAGCTGTTGAGCTAGTAATGGACAAGGAGGCACAGTGCCTGTGTTGAGGACTGCACAGTCTTCATAAGTGGTGTGGCCTTGGCCTTGCATCAGTTAGTTTTGTTACTAGCAAACCACCCCAAAGTGCATTTGTTGTGAACCTAGGGCCTTCACATTGGGCTACACCTCCAGGTTTTGTTTTTTTTTTTAAGCAAGGTTTAAGTTGCTAAATCACTAAATTGCCCAAGTTAGGCTCAAACTTGTGAACCTGCTGCTTTGGCCTCCCAGCCTAACTTCAAACAACATTCATTATTCTTCAGAGTTCTGTGGCTGCAATTCATGTGGAGTTTGGCCTTGGCTGCTGTCATTGTTCAGTTGGTGGCTTGTCTGGGAATGGATGGCCTTACATCAGTGGTGGTGAGCCTATGGCACATGTGCCTTAGCAGGCACAAAGAGCATCTGTTGGCACATGAGCCAACTTGCTTCAGCCAAAGTTTGTATCAGCATGCATACACCAGCGAAGATCATATTCATTGCGCAAAACATACCAAATGCCTACTTTTCAATAAAAATCTGTTTGTATTACTGAAAGCTCTGTTACTGTTTTTCTTCTAACACAAAAGATGTTAATATGAATTATTTTTTCTAAACTAAAACCTTAGTATTTATACTTAATTACAATGTTGGCATTTTGCAATAAATAAGTGGGTTTGTGGTTGCAGTTTGGGCACTGGGTCTCCAAAAGGTTCACCATCACTGATAGTGGATAACAAGATGGTCTGCCAGAGATACACACATCCTTATCCCAGGACCTGCAAATATGTTATGCTTGGGACCTTCCAGATCTTCATGCAGGGAGACCGTCCTAAATTACCCACGTAGAGCCATCAAATTGTGTGAGAAGGGCAGAGTGGTCCCTCAGTGAGGTGCAGCCATGAGGATGGGAATGATCTCCATGACAGCCAGGAAGGAAAGGGGCTCTCGGGCCCACAGTGGTAAGGCATGGAACTTTGCCAGCAGCCACACACTAAAAGATTTGTGTTGTCTTAGCCACCAAGTTTCTGGTATTTTGTTATGGCAGCCATAGACAACTAATATAAATGCCATCGTACACATATCTGGCATTTGGCAGGAGGATTAGTTTTAACTGGGATGATTTGTTTCTTCTCTTCACCTGCTTTCCTTCACATAGTATCTCAGGGTTCCAGAAGTAACAAGAGAAGTCAGCCCCAAGGCAAAGAAGGCCTTGTCAGTTGCTCCTATGGTCTGTTTTGCTATTGTCCTGTAGCCAAAGCAAGCCTTGTGGTTAAGCCTAGATTCAGTCTTTAAGGGCATGGACCCCAGAAAGCTTAAATCATTAATGGCTAATACTGTAAGATTTTTCCAAAAATAGGTTTTGAGGTAAGAGGTAGCCTGGTATCTCTCACAAGTGTTCTTATGTATGCTAAGAAAAGCTTCAACATAGCTTGAAAAAATATCTTATCTCAGATTATTTTTTAGCTTACTGGGTGAGAAAAGAATTTAGAAATGGTATCCAAATACGAAGCTGGCCCCTGGTTTATAAACCTAACATTTCAGAGAAAGTACCTTTTCTCTTTCTCTGAGTGTGTACCCAGATGTAGCCCTCTGTTTTCTGTGTGCTTAGGGTAAAAAGATGTGAAGGGTGCTGTGGGTGGTTGGGCCCCTGGGGGCCACATGCATTTCTGTGTAGGAGGAAGACTGACAGAATTAACTGAGAGTACTTACTAAATTGGCCAAAAGTGAACCTGTACCCATGGTATCATTCATAATCCACAGATTCTTTAACAGAAATTCCTTGGGAGACAGGTTCCTGAAAAGGCAACAGATCTCTGTGTGTCCAGTTACAGTGGCACATGGAGCTTTCTTACAGTGCTGGATGAAAGAAGCTCAAACTCAGTTCTTCTCCAGCATTGGACTTAGCATCTGCTTGGCTTTATTGATGAGATCAGTTAAATGTACTTAACAGGCCCCAGGTGAGCACATAGATTGGTCCTCAGGCTACACAGAGCCAAATCCATTATCTCCCAGGCATTCTTTACTATCTGGGTGTCTCCAAAAGCTGTTGCAGACTGGTGGGGTAGAGGCTGTACTGCAGGTAAACCTGGCTTTTGCCTTGGCTGTTCTACTCTAGAGAGTATAGTCTGTGCCCCAGAAAGACGTAGATGGGTGGCTCCTTCCTTGGAGGTTTAAGCTGGCTTTGACAAGCTCAGCAGGGCACCCAATGGGTTAGTGTCCTTGCTAACCCTGTCTTTGTCCCCACCTCAAGGATGTGCTAAACCTTGAAAAATGATGACTTTGAGAGAGAAGGGGTTCCTGCCTCAGCTTGAAATGCATGTGTGTGATCAGAATGTGAAGAGAAGGGACATGCTCAGGTTGGGCTCAAATGCCAGTGTAGGTTCCACTCTTAGAGGAGATGTAGCAGTGGCCCGTTGGGAATGGAAATGTACAGACTGCATGATCTGCAGGAGCAGTGCTCCCTACAGAAAAGTAGATCTTATCTCCCACTGTCTGATAAGAGCTAGAGTATATCTTTATGTTCTTCTGTCTTGGCTCTGAGTCCCTTTCCCCTTGATTTCATCTCTCTCGTTATCTAAACAGATACTGAACTTGATTTTTAGGAGCTAAGAGAGGACTAATAAAAGCCACAAAAGTGTTCTTGGTCTAAGTAGTTTCATTGATTCTGATGAAGCTGACTGGTGAAAAGTGATAAAATGTTACACTTCCTATTAGGTAAACTAATTAAAATTGAAAATATGAACACAGAGTTTCTTCACTCCTGTGTTGTGTAGGTGAAGAGACTTCAGGGACAGTTTAAAAGTAGCTGCTATGAAGAAGTTTCTAGCTATTCTAATCTTTATCTCACCTGGAAGAATTTGAGGTCCTATAGATTAGAAACAGCCCCAGCACCAAGTTGGCATGGGAATCTTTAAACACCTCCTCAGCACTATTACCTAACACCAAGCCACCCCCAAATACTCCATCTAAGTGAAAAGTGTGTGCTTGCTCTGCTGGCAGCTCAAGACAAATCACCTGAACCACTGATTCAGCTGCCAAACCTGAAAATCATTTATAAAATTTCTCAAGCTGCCGCTGTGGAAATAACAGAATTGGCTACACAATGAGAAGAAAGTAGTGCTGAAGGAAGTGCCAGCCAGCTGTTTTTTCCTCTCAATTTCATACATACTTTTTGTCTCTTTCCATCAAATTTTCTAGGTACTTTGTATCTTAGGTTTGGTTAATGTGATGTGTTTGTCCGTATTTTCAGGTACTAGATGGAGCCCCTGCCCTTTGCTTTGTGTTATTAGTGTCTCCTATGGGAGAGAGGGACTTTTTCTGTTACTAGGAGAAAACTTATTTACAATTTTT